>ML742099.1:0-39381 GCA_009193465.1 Aspergillus avenaceus | reverse complement strand
AAAAAAAAAGGAAAGAGAGAAAGAAAACACATACTTCTCTTCTTCTCCATCTCCCGACTCTTGAGTCCCTTATAGAGAAGTCGAATGCCTAACCGGACATAGACACTCATGCGCTCTTCATTGATCTGACCGGTGATACGATCTTGGACAAGGATATTCGCCGAGTTGGCGCCTAATCGGTAACCTCCGTACGAGATCTTGGTGATCACTTTCGAGTACCATTTGCGCTGCGCTTGACTGGAGGTGACAAAACCACCCATCACAAGATTATCGACTTGTCTCCAGTCTCGGCTAGCGCATGTGGCAATGTGCGTGATAATATCTGCATCGGAACGTTTGGAGAGACGTGGCTGATGGCAAAGGGGACATTCTCGCAGCTCAATCACGTGTTCTTCGCCTCCCTCATCACCCAAGTCATCCGGTTGCAGGTCCTCCTCATTAGCGCTTGATTGCTCGTCCGCAGATAGTGTTGGAATCGCCGTCCGCTGGGGGTCAACATTAGCCGGCACACCCGAACTGGTGCTCAGAGACAGATCATTATCGTCGCTAGACTGCTCCTCACTGTCCTGGCTGCCAGTTGATGGGGTGGGCGTGAGCCTCCTACCCGAAGACTTGGATTGCTTTTGCAATGCCTGGAGGGTATCTTCGAGGCAAATCACAACTTGGTCAAAGGTCAGATCCATGGTCTCACTGGCCTCATTCTCCGCACTGAACCGATCGAAAAAGCCATCAATTGTCGATTCCTTCAATGTGGACCCGAGGGTATCGAGCATCGTAGTAAGTTCGACCTTGTCAATGCGACCGCTATCATCGGCATCATATTGCCTGAGCATCAGTCTCCAGAACTGTTGACGAAGGGCGCGGTATGGCATATATTTGGCTTTGATGTAGAGTACTGGGGAATGCTTGTCCTCCCACCGCTCCTTGTTCTTCATCAGCAGTGGTATCTTATATCTCTCCAGACCATCTTCCTCCAGCGGAGCGATCACGTCGCCCTCGTATTGTGAATTCGGGGTCGTGGACAGCTGATAAGTTTCAGTTTCCTCGGGAATGGTTGAAGAGGAGGCTGATGTAGGGATGGGTATCGCGGCTGATGGCGTCTGTAGAGTCGGTTGATCCTGTGCCAGCTGATTCGATAAGGAAGCATTGGAACTTCTAGACCTTAGCAAGCCTGGCCTCGACATTTTGGACAAACTGCTAGACGAGGGCGACGGGCTGATGTCAATTTTGATCCCAGCTTTATTATTGGAGACAGATTCACTAGACACAGTAGAGCCTGTAGAGCCGGTAGGGTCAAGCGTAGGATCTAAGAACTTATAAAGCCCAGTTTCCGGGTCCGATTCTGGGGCAGCTTGGATTAATGTTTGGAGTGGAAAGCTGGCCGAGGCAACAAAGTCGTTCCCAGAGAATTTATCTCTATCCATGACGGTGAAGCTGATTGTATAGGATTGCTCGTGCTTCATCACCTGGAAAACCATCTTCTCATTGTAGGTTGGGTTCAAATTGTGGCGTATAACCGGCGTCCGAAGCGTCTTTCTTCCGAGTGAAGTCACGACGAATGGGTCCATGTCGAAGGACGTGCGAGTCACTTGATGTTGTTAGCGAGAGCGCATTATCGAAATACGTTATTACCACCATACCGTTACGTTCGGGCGGGAGATCAGTCACCTTGACAATCTCCATGAATACAATGCCTTGCACTCCATTGCCTGCGCCGGAAAACTGATATGCTCTCGCCGCTAGAGACTTTCGCTTAAGCCGTGCCAGCCGTAGCCTTCTCCGGCGCTTTTCTACAACCTCTGCACCCCCAAGATCGTCGGCCTCGTCGGAGGTTCCGTCTCTGTCAGCTTCATCCGATATGGTCGGAATCTGTGGATAGTCGTCATCTTCATCCCCGCAGCCGATGACGGTCTTGAACTTCTGGAATATCTCGCTCGGAGGGGCCGTTGGATTCGCGGCATCGACCAGTGAGAACTGGAGCAGGATCTCCCCCGATATATTATTGTCCTTCTTCTTACTCGATTTCCGTTTCGACTCGAGGGTATACCATTTCGGCTTGGGATCATCATCAGCTCGGGGTTCACCAGATTCGGCCGGCAAGACTCACCTGTTGGTGTATTTCCCCCTCGGCGAATATTTCTTCCAGAGGAATGTCAAATTCGCCCATATAATCCTTCCCGAATCGATCATGGTCCCAACAAATACACTCCAGCAATGGTACCCCGACCACGGGCATTTCGAAGGTAACATTCCATTCTGGATTTAGCGTTTTGAATATCGTAGGTGTCGACTGTCGCGCATCTCCGAGAGTAAGGATCATATACTGAATGTTGAACCGCGGTCAGTTACGGTAACGGGATGGATCGCAAAATGGTGGCGAAACCACTTACAGGATCGCTAGTTCCACTTCGGTCTTTGGCGGCAAGGTTTCTCCCCTATTGATCACCAATGTAACGGATTAGCCTTTGCGATAAAAAAAACAATACTAGAAATGCTGTATTCCAGCCGGCGACTCCCGGAACGGTTCACGTACCCGTAAGACAGCCACCTTCAGGACCAAAGGTTTCACCTCCGGCGTTCTCATGGGACTAGTACTCCTGCTCTGCCCGGGAGTAGGAGTATTGCTCCGCGAAGCCAGATGAGTACTGAGCCGTTGCGGCAACGGTAACCGCACCATGACGGCCGTCGAGTGGGGGAAAGGGTGAGACGGAGATGGATACGGGACACGTCGCGTCAACAGCACGAGTTGACGGGTTCACGAGTCACAAGAGTGAAATTATACAAGTAAAGATAAGCACGGAGATTAATTGAAGGGGGGTAAAATGGTTCGAAAAATTAATATAATAATTTATGTTGCGTGATTCAAGTGCAGAGATCGCTCCAGGGCCGGAGACGTCGCGCTGCGGCAGTGTCAAAAGTCGAGTCCCCCCGGGGTCGATGGACGGTCTGGGTCGAGTGGATAGATCCAAGAACAGGATGTAAGAGGGGAACCACAGTTTGAAAACCGGGGGCTGAAAAGGCACCGAAAGCAATTGCTTATTTCGAGACAATGCGATCGGGTAAAAAATGGTTAAAAGAATTGCGAGGACGGACAGAAAGAAGAGGGAAGCTAGAAAGTGGGCGACCTAAAGGGCAGTAGTTTGTCCACTGCTCAGCATGAGGTCTGTGATAGTGCCGATACCATGGGATTTATGGGTTTTTTTTAGAAGGAAAAAAAGGGTTTAGGATTATAATTAGAAAAGAAAAAAAAAAGAAAAAGAAAAAGAAAAAAAGGTAGCACTGAGCCCCCGATCGGAAAATAGTAGTATATCTTTTCTTGTGTCAGTTATTGACGATTGATAAATGATGGGGAGCGCATTTAGTAAATTACATCAAGCAGGTCATTCCTGATTCACTACATCATGTATGTACAATCTATCAGTATACAAAAACGTTCCAATTAATCAAGAGGATTCCAATCAAATGGATTTCTACGGAACCTTCGGTTAGAGACTTGGCACATTCGGTCCCCAACGACGTCACTTACTGGATGTCTTAATTTTTTGATCCACTCACACTTGGGTCTCCACAAGAAGTTGAGGTGCGAAATTGATTGAATGTTCTACAGATTAAAAGTGGCTGCCTAAATGTGGCTAAGGTGTTGGTTTTTGTATAATTACCAGTAACATGAATGTAAGTATGAACTACAGTAACACATCAATCCAATTACATCCTTCAGAAACCCTTGTCCTTTCTTTTCTTTCTAACATTATTATTATTATTATCATCATTATCATTATCATTATTATTTTTCTTTTTTTCTTTTTTTCTTTTTTTTTTTTTTTTTTTTTTTTTTTTTTTTTTTTTTTTTTTTTTTAAAGGAGGTCCATATTTTGAGTTCTCCCAACAAATGCCGCAGCAGATCAGACCTTTCCCCTCACTTAATTTACAGCCTCTCTCCTGTGGCTCAGGAGGAGCCACTGTTGAGCTGCATGATGCATCCTATGTCTCACGGATGCATTTTCCTCAGACAGGCAACCCTTACAGTGTACTGATTAGAAAAGCATTGGCCATCTCAGAGCCGATACATAATTACCCTGCCAACGAATACAATTCTTTCCGACGGTAGAATTGCTGACTTTTTGTTCCTCCACTTACGCCGCGTAAATAATCAATAAACCAACAACTAATAAGTTATCCTCATGGAGTTAAAATACATCCATCACCGCCAAGTCATTAAAATAGCCTCAGCATCGTTATCTCAGCCTCTGTACTGCCTCGGTCTCTTCTTACTTGGGAGTTTCTGATCGAGGGGTAAGCATTGGAGTAAATTCTCAAGTCTTTGTTTGGGTTGCCCCTTTTGCCCCGCCTTGTCATGTCGATCAAGAAAATCACACTCACTGTATACTGCATTTAGAAAGTAGAGTTGAAGAGCGGTATGTTTTTTCTCTCTCTCTTTATATTTCCTAATTTGTTATTTTCTAAAAAAACCTCTTTGTTAACAACCTTGTATCAACCATTGTTTTAAGGTACTGACAACAAGTCAGCACTAAAAGACAAGAAACGCCTAAACAACCAAAGAAATCAAGGAAGAACCCGTCCACAAAGAGAATCCAGCGCATAGATACCCTTGTAGCAATAAGCTGTTCATCACATGTTTGTAATATTTCTTGTAATCCTACTAAATTACAGTTGAAACATCATTAAGTACAGTACATGTACAGGTTCAGACCCAAACGTGTTATCTGGATTCCCATCACTTTACCCATTCTTTTCCACATAATTTAACCTTCCCAAGTAGATACTCTTTTAAACACTATCAATCCGTAGGTTCACACCCCCGAAAAGCCGCTCCCGTCGACCAATCCGCACTGAATACTCCATTCTACGTTCAACAAAGCACTTAGCTTCGCCACTCACTCCTACAAAAAAGCCTTAATCAAGTATCACCGGTTCTATTGTTAGACCCAGAAAGAAAAGGGGTAAACAAGCTCGTGGAACCGGACTCGTCAAAGAACGGGAGGGTTCCGTGTTCACAGTGCAAGACATACTAGGTAAACCATCTTTAAAACCCTATGGGGTTTACAGCTTGCTACTGTTTACATGATTAAGCGGTCTTCGTTTGTTTGATAACCGGTAGCTCCATACCCGAGGAGACAGACTGACCTGGCGTTAACGATCTAGGTTACAAACTAGGGATGAGTAACTGACCTTGTGAATTGATGTAGGTTTTGTGATCTAGACTTTTATTTCATGGTTTGTGTTACTTGAGTATTCAGCTATCTTCCAGTGTTACGAGGGTTATACTTTCGATCTGGAATGGCCTCAGCCCTAGAATTGTGTAGCTTAAAATAACAAACTTTGATGTCGCGAACTCTAGAAATGATTGTTTTGGTAGAGAATTAGCGATAGAAAGCTGGCTACAGAGTGATCCATGGTCTGGACTAGAATAGCAGTAATCGGAATATAGTCTGATAAAATTCGTTCGATGCCGGTGACAGGTCTAGTGTGTCGGGAGTATAGCAGGTGTTCTAGGTCAAGGATGGCTATAGACATGTCTTGTAACATTTGTACAGACAGGGATGCTTTTCTTGGACTAGTAACTAGTGCTGAGACATACTCTGTGATCCGTGTATGTACTACCCACGCTTGTGACATAGCTGATACATTGGTGAGAACTGTGCAAACGAGCCCCTAGCTATCGTGAAATACGTGTCATGTTGGCGGATGATGGTTGCACAAATTCTGCCTAGTTAGGGCTGTCGCGAGACCCTGCTATTATTCATTCTTGGGTTCGAATCCAAACACCACGTACGCTTCAACAAGAATACAACCAGTTTATGCTCAAATCAGGTCAGTCTCTTCGGTGCTGATCTGACCTTCCCCAGACCTCTTCCGCACTAGTTTTATCCTTCGTTTCTGGCACCCACCAATAGATGAACCCGCCTAGGAGACAGGCCATTGCTGCGAAGACCCAGTAGATTTTGCCCCGTCCGCCCAGTACGTCGTTCAACATGGGGAAGAACTGTGCTACAATGAAGGTCGCGACCCAGTTGGCTGCCAGTGCCCAGCTTTGAGCAGCGCCTACGGCTTCTGGACCGACAAGCTCTGAAGCCAGGATGAAAGGGACTGGGCCTAGACCAACGGCAAAACACGAAACGAACAGCAAGACGGCAATGGCGGACAGGACCTTTTGGTTGAGATAAATTCCTAGAGCCAGAAGCATGGAGTTAATACCCATACCACTGATACTCAGAAGTAGGCATGATCGTCGGCCAATCTTATCCGGTAAGGGCGAGCAGGCTAGGGTGATGATCAGATTGATGGCGGAGATGATCACTGTCAAGAGAGCTGCGGTGGTGGGTAGGATCGTTTGTAAGAGGGAGACGCTGTACATGATGATACTGTTGATACCAGTAAACTGTTGAGATACCATGACGCCGACCACGGCGATGATCGCGGGTCGGTACAGGGGATCGGCAATAGCTCGCGTGATAGTCACCGGAGGTTGTTTGGGAGGTATGTTGCCTGACGGGGGCGAGAGCAGCGATTGTTCTTCCCCAGAGTCCTGTTCGTCTCCGACAGGGGCTCTCCAGCTTTTAATTTCAGCTTCAATGTCAGCGTTCTTTCCTCGTATCCGTTGTAATGCTTGTCTGGCTGCATTGCCCTTCTGATGTTCTGCTAGCCAGACAGGGCTCTCTGGGACCAAGAAGAGACCGAGAAGTTCCAGGCAACCAATAAATCCAGCCACTGCAAGTATGATTCTCCACATGCTCCCTTTACTCAAAAAATATCCAAGTGACTGTGTCAACAGAATACCGACATTGGTCATGATCTGGGTAAAGGCCCCAAAAAACCCTTTAGCACTGGGAGGAGCAATCTCTGATATGTAGATTGGGCCCACGACAATAGCTGCACCCGCACCAACACCGGATAAGAGTCTACCTATACTCAGTACAGGCATACTAGATGAGAGGGTTTCCGCTATAGGCCCTAAAATGAAGAAGATGGTGGTGGCCCTTAGAGCGAATAGACGACCATGTTTGGTGGAGACTGGACCAGCCAGCACGGCACCTAAAAAGCCGCCAAGTGTATAGATGGAAGAGACCAGGCCGAACTGCGAAGGGCTCATTGGTATACATTGCGGAAGACTTGCAGAGGCTGTCTTCACAGGATGAATGCTTTTCCGTTCGCATGTTACCACGGCCTGAGGAGCATTGAGCTCAGACTGTCATTTGGTTGTTAGTAAGATGCTACTGATTGTTTCTGCCGACAGTTGACTGTGGATAATTACCAAATGATATCCAAACTGTAGTGGTCCCAAGGTAGTAATAAACACGAGGTAAATCAAGTAAGGAGTGACCCTAGAACCAGTCGAGCTACCGAGAGGCATGACTTCTTGTATTAAGGGTACAGTTTTATTAAGTTCACTAAAGGGTGCCAGACCGACTTTGTATGATTGATGTAATTATGGACGAGCCGTTAAAAAGTCCAATGGTTCTCCTTTTCTCGTTACCTTACAGTTTCATACAACGGGATGACGTTTGGGGGGCATTGAAGTGTCGGGGAGGAAACTCCACAGTTGAACAGCACAGCACCCCTTAATTAATTACTTCCAAAGACCCTAAAGACCCTAGAGAAACTGTTGTATATAATGTAAGGGGGGAATTAAAATCAAAACTTTATTTTGAGGTTAATGAGCATGAATGATTCATTTCATCATACTCCGGTGTAGATGGACACTGATGGAGTGATAGATGAAAGGTCCAACAAGTGACCGGGAGACGGTTGAGAACGGCTGACTAATCCAATATCACCCATGCAAACAGATGCAAATTAATTCGCCAGCTTCCACTCCGTTTGATTGAATCTCTTCTCCTCATCTTCCTCCAAAACCAAAATCCCGGGATCTGATTTGATCTAACGCTCCCTCGACTGATTCCTATCGGCTTGTCTTATTTGATTCCTGCATGCCCGATGGGACTAGTGGATCTGACCCCCCCAGTAACCTCCTTTTATCACTTGTGTACTATTCGCACCACACCAGCCCCAATTCATTGGGTTCCATGGACTGAATGGTTCTCTGTCTCCTGATTTATTGAAAGCTGACACTCGGCAATCTCCACTATTTCGCCTCCTTCTCGTTGCTACTCTCCATGAGTTTGACAAACCCACCTTCATCATCCGGCCCGTTAACTGCTGCTTCATCCAGGCCCACTGCGGCCACCGTCAGCCAGAGCTTGTCTCTAAAAAAGAGTCTACAGGCCGCTGCCGATGGTAATACCGATCATTACTATTATTATCATTATTCCATTTACCATTAGCATCGTCTTTTAGCAATTCTTTTTTTTTCCTTTCTTCTTTAATTTACTTTTCCCTCTTATTTTCTTTGGTTGGGTTGACCCGTCACAATGTGCCCCGATTGATTTAAGACATTCCTGTCCTGCAACCTTTTTAATCATATGAACCCACTTTGATATCATAGAACTTCTTTTTTGTTTGATTCCCTGACGAAGACGGAAAAAAGGCCATCACCAAAATCCTTTTGTTGTCACCTTTCTTTCATCATGTTTGGGAGAAATTTTCCGTTTTTCAACTCCATTGGCGGGTTCTATCCACGTGGTAATGACATTCCCTGAATTGGCATTGGGTTGAAAAAGTTTCAAGTCTTGCTTTCCCTTTCCCACCTCTTTTTAGTCTTCCAGCCATATTGCTGGTGTTCTGATTCATTATCTAAGCTGTCAGCCGTGGTAACTTTTGTATGGCGTGAAGCTTTGGCGGGAGGCTAACCTCATGTCAAGAGCACCTAGATTCGAGGAAATCATCTGGCACTGGATATACCAGCAAAGTCCGCGTACGCGATAAATACCACATTGTGGGTTTCATCAGCAGTGGTACATATGGACGAGTTTACAAAGCCCTTGGCAAAAATGGGCAGAAAGGCGAATTTGCCATCAAAAAGTTGGCAGGATCAGTCCGTTATGCATTAGCCTCGGATGGCTGACCAGTCGCAGGTTTAAACCGGATAAAGAGGGAGAGATCATGCAGTACACAGGCCTTTCGCAGTCCGCTATCCGGGAAATGGCCCTTTGTTCCGAATTGGATCACCCCAACGTAATACAATTAGAAGAGATCATTCTAGAGGACAAATGCATCTTCATGGTCTTTGAATACACGGAACATGATCTACTCCAGATCATCCACCATCACACCCAGCCACACAGACATGCCATTCCTGCGCCCATGGTCAGGTCGATCTTGTTTCAGCTTCTCAATGGCTTACTGTATCTTCATACGAATTGGGTGTTGCATCGAGATCTGAAGCCGGCAAACATCCTGGTCACATCCAAAGGCGCCATCCGTATAGGAGATCTGGGTCTCGCTCGTCTATTTTACAAACCACTCAACTCCTTATTTTCGGGCGACAAGGTAGTCGTTACAATTTGGTATCGTGCACCTGAACTACTGATGGGTAGCCGCCATTACACTCCAGCCGTTGACCTTTGGGCTGTGGGGTGCATCTTCGCAGAGCTTCTCTCCCTTCGGCCTATCTTTAAAGGAGAGGAGGCGAAGATGGATAGTAAGAAGACAGTGCCATTCCAGCGCAATCAGATGATGAAGATCATCGAAATCATGGGCCTTCCTACCAAAGAGACTTGGCCGGGAATAGTATCGATGCCCGAGTACACCCAACTTCAGTCCTTAGCTATGTCACGTGCACCAGGCCACTTTCCCCGATCCTCTAACCTGGAAGGCTGGTACCAAAGCTGCCTAAAGAACAATGGATACTCGGCTTCCTCGGGCACCGGAACCCCCGGTGCCGATGGTTTTGATCTGTTGTCCAAACTGCTTGAATATGACCCGACGAAGCGCATAACTGCCCAAGAGGCACTGGAGCACCCGTACTTCAAGAACGGCGGTCCTATTCCCGCCAACTGCTTTGAAGGGTTCGAGGGCAAATATCCCCATCGCCGTGTCACTCAAGATGACAACGACATTCGGTCGGGAAGCCTACCTGGGACCAAACGAAGCGGCTTACCAGATGATAGCCTGATGGGCCGGGCCGCTAAACGTCTAAAAGAATAATTATATTCTACGTTCCGATATGGGGGAGTCTTCTGACAGCGTTGAGCATGGGTGTCTTGGCGTTTGTGATCGTTCATTACTGGCCGGGCATGGTGAACATAACATTATTACAACATCTCTAGAGAAGTAAATATAGAGCACTCAGCATCCATCACATGAAGCTGGTGATGTTTCATATTTTCCAATATAGCAAATATTTTAGATTAATGTAGTACACAAGTCCATGTCCACGCCGCTTTTAGATCCATTTGCCCTCCTTAGAACCCGTCATGATAAAACCGAATGTTATATTAAATGCATTAGAAATTCCATCAGTAGCCTACCACAACATCAGTACCAGTCATAAACTGAAAAGACTTCATCAATAGGGGAGGACATAAAATGATAGAACATACCGCTTTGCTCTCTTCTTCCATCATCACCGTTGTCATCATTATCATCATTGCCTGTCGAGGCCTGCCCAGCCGCATCTCTAATAGGCTGCTCATCACCCCGGAGCTTCTCAAAATACGACTTGATATCCTCGGCACTAACCGCCTTGCCCGTCTCCGCGAACGGCTTCAGGAACTCCTTCACTTTGTCGCGCAGATGATTGTACACCATTGCGCCCTCGATGGCTCGGACGCGGTCGATGTTACTCAGTGCCGCTTCGCCGCGGTCCAGGAGACTTCCTGTCCCGGTGCTGCCGCCTCCGTTGGCTTCGCCGTCTTCGGAGAGCGGGGGTTCATAGGTTTCTTCTTCTTCGCGGAGCTGGATGTGAGGAGCGAGGTTGGGGTAGCAGTCGGGACAGCGGCAGAGGTGGTCACGGAAGTCTTCTTTCACGAAAAGGGAGAATGAGCCCTGTGGCGCGGTGTCGGGGATAGAATCGTGTTTTTGTTTGGGGGGTGAGGATTCTGTGGGTTCTTGCTTTGGTTCTGTCTCGGCCGTTGGCTGGGCTTCTGTGGATGTGTTCTCGGGATCGTCCTTGGGCCGCTTTGCGGCGGGTTCGCTTTCTTCTCCGTCTTCTAGTTTGCGCTTCTTGGAGGTGGGGGCTTGGTCTTCGCTTGTGTTGGGGGTGGTTTCTGTTGTTTTGGGGAGCCCGCCTTCCTTGTATACAGGGGGGAGGAAACCTGCTGTCGTCGCGTATCGCTTCAACCACGGATTGGCATCCAAGCACTTGTAGCATATGAAAGTCTCGAAGTCTTCCTCTCCAGGGAATCCAGGGGGCAATGGCGTTTCGTCGTCATCCTCGGCATGTTCGACTTTCCCTTCTTCCTTCATACTCTTGTACCAATCCCGGGGCAGCCCGATCAGACACTCCGGATGCCACCAGTCCTCGCCGCAGCCGCCGGACTCGGCCGTACCCAGTCCGAGGCATTGGAACATAGTCCCCTTCTCTTCCTCTGCGTTGTAGTCCTCGGCACAGCCGCAGAATTTGTTCTGGAAGTTATGGTTGTACGAGTTACCGGGGTGCGGGGTCTCGGAGTGTACGCCCTTTGCGCCGGTTTTGGGATCGCTGCGCAGCGTGCATGGTGAGGTGGAAGGCACGCGAGTCGTGCCGCAATCGCAGACAAAGTTTCTCTTGTTGAACAGTTCGACGAGCGTGTGCTCGCCGTGGCAGGCGATGGAGCAGGAGTAGCAGACTCCGGCTGCGGTGTACGGTGCGTCAGGGGTCTCTGAGGGAGGGTTGCAGGTTAAGCAGGCGAATAAGGATTGCCGCAGGGGTCCTAAGGCTTGTGTGCAGGAGTCGAATGACTGTATGGTTAGCATGGTGACGTATATGCTTCGTGCGCCGACTCACATAAGGAAGGATTTCGCGGGCATCGGCCTCGAGTTTCATTTGGCTCTCGATAAACCTGGAAGTGTTGTGAGCTTTATGAACTGCTAGCGCAGTATGTGGTAATTGATAGCAAGGCGTTGTGTTGCTCGGCGATGACTTACTCTTTCGCAGTCTGCGAGTTCTGCGAACTGAAGCTCTCGCGCCGCTGTCCGGCATCTGCTCCGTTGAGCTGGTCGACGCGGGGCGCGGAATTATCCATGGTGTGTGCAGTGAATAATAACCTCAATTCAAATATAGTAATTGATGAGAATGATTTTGATAAAGCTTCGTTAGACTCAGCTCTTCGGGGTTATTGAATTGGGTGAACGCTCTGACAGCACGCGGCGCGAGAAGCCCTGTCATGTTTGCATTGTTTGCATTTGACCAAGTGACGACTACATTACAACCCTAAGGCCTACAGAGTGTCAATGAGGGGAATTTCACTATGATGATCAATTTATGGCGTAGTAGAACCTATCGCAGCAGATACCATAATCCGAGGAATATTCGCCATAACGTTGGTGGACTCTTAGGATATACTCCATCGGTTACTATAGTTACCCACGAGACCGAACGTGTCTAGCCATGAAATCCCCAATTAGACATTAAAAAATCATTTGGATTAGACTCAATATGGTAAGAAAGACAGGAGCATAACTCCACTTTAGAATACAGCATGACTCGAGGGGACGGGATATGGCCCCAGGCCTCGAATCGATATTTCCCAAAAGAGGTTTAATTGAAAAAGGACGCGTAAAAACGCGTGTACAACGCGTCCGTTCTTTAGCCGCGCATCACCCGCCAAGCAAATGGAATTGTTTCTCTTCTCCTTCGCTGCAAACAGAAAAAGACAACCCACACTTACAATCTTCTGCCCTTTCCCTTTTCCCCCCTCTAGTCTCACTACCCCTCATAATTTTAATATACATACAGAATGAGGTATGTGCTATGGTCTATGCATTGATATCGTTATCGATCTTGATAAAGTTTTTTTTTTTTTTTTTTTTTTTTTTTTTTTTTTTTTTTTTTTTTCTGTTTTTTTTCTCTCTCAAAACAAATGCTAACCTTTTCAACAGTTCACCTCTTCGTCCTAGTAATTCCGCTGCGAACCGCGGGTTAGGTAACCTGGGTCGCCGGAAGAGAGACAGAGAGCCTGAAGATGATAATTCTTCGATTGCCCCCCCTTCTAGTCGTAAGTTGAAATCGATAATTGTGAATACTCATCGAGGTCCTAACTGTCTTGATAGCTCCTCCTTCTTCCCCGCCTATGCTCCCCTTTGACGAAGATGACGACCGTGATGAAGAAGCAGAGCTTCTCCAAGACATTGATGATATTGAAGAACTAGCAGAAGATGGAGAGGGCATTGACCTGTTCGGCGACAACTTCGAGAGGGATTACCGCAGCAGAGAAGACGATCGCTACCAGGGAGCCGATATTGACGATGACGACGACCATGAAGAGCTAGACCTAGGCACTCGCCGCCAATTAGAAGCCCGTATGAACAGAAGAGACCGGGAATTTGCACGCCGCCGTCGGATGCCTGCTGCTTTCTTGCAGGATGAGGAGGACGGAAACATCGATCTCTCCCGCCAGCCCCGTCGGCGGAGACACCATTACGACGAGGACCGCGAGGATGTCGAGATGGCCGAAGATGGCATGGAAGAGCTTTCTTTGGAAGAATTGGTGGATGTGAAGGCCGCCAACGTCACTGACTGGGTGCTGCAACCGCAAGTCTTGCGCTCCATCTACCGAGAATTCAAGGCCTTCTTGACAGAGTACACTGACCCCGCTGGTACATCGGTGTACGGAAACAAAATCAAGACTCTTGGTGAGGTCAACTCTGCCTCTCTCGAGGTGTCCTACAACCATCTGGCCAGCACAAAGGCCGTGCTGGGATACTTCGTGGCCAACGAGCCCACCGAAACTCTCAAAGTCTTCGACCAAGTTGCCCTCGATGTGACCTTGTTTCACTACCCCCAATATCATGAGATCCACAACGAAATTCATGTCCGTATCCTCGATCTTCCCACCGTCTACACTCTCCGAGCATTGCGTCAATCTCACCTCAACTGCCTGGTGCGTGTCAACGGAGTCGTCACCCGCCGTACCGGTGTCTTCCCCCAATTGAAATATGTCATGTTTGTCTGCGGCAAGTGTAATATCACTCTGGGTCCGTTCCAACAGGAAGCAAGCCAGGAAGTGAAGATCTCCTACTGCCAGAACTGCCAGTCTCGGGGACCTTTCACTGTCAACTCCGAGAAGACCGTGTACCGCAACTACCAGAAGATGACTTTGCAAGAATCGCCTGGCTCTGTTCCTTCCGGACGACTCCCCCGCCAGCGTGAGGTCATCCTTCTCGCGGATCTGATTGATACTGCCAAGCCTGGTGACGAGGTCGAAGTAACCGGTATCTACCGCAACAGTTACGATGCCCAGCTCAACAACAAGAACGGGTTCCCTGTGTTCGCTACGATCATCGAAGCAAACCACGTTATCAAGTCGCACGACCAGCTGGCTGGTTTCCACCTGACCGAGGAAGACGAGCGCGAGATCCGCGCCCTTTCTCGCGACCCAGACATCGTGGACAAGATCGTGCGCTCCATCGCCCCCAGTATCTACGGCCACCACGATGTGAAGACAGCCATCGCCCTCTCCCTGTTCGGCGGTGTCAGCAAGCAAGCCCAGGGCAAGATGAACATCCGTGGAGACATCAACGTTCTGCTCCTGGGTGACCCCGGTACTGCCAAGTCCCAGGTCCTCAAGTATGTCGAGAAGACGGCCCACCGTGCCGTCTTCGCCACCGGTCAAGGTGCTAGTGCTGTCGGTTTGACAGCCAGCGTCCGTCGCGACCCCTTGACCAGCGAGTGGACACTAGAAGGTGGTGCCCTGGTGCTCGCAGACCGCGGCACCTGTCTGATCGACGAGTTCGACAAGATGAACGACCAAGACCGGACATCCATCCACGAAGCCATGGAACAGCAAACCATCTCCATCTCCAAGGCCGGTATCGTCACAACGCTGCAAGCGCGCTGCGCCGTCGTAGCAGCCGCAAACCCCATCGGCGGCCGCTACAACAGCACAGCCCCCTTCAACGCCAATGTCGAACTCACCGAGCCCATTCTCTCCCGTTTTGACATCCTCTGCGTCGTTCGCGATCTCGTCGAACCAAGCGAAGACGAGCGTCTCGCCAGCTTCGTCGTGGAATCCCACTCCCGCGCCAACCCACCCCGTCCCCTACGCAACGAAGACGGTGACCTCGTCAACGCCGACGGCGACCTGATCGACGAAGAAGGCTACCGCATCGACGCCCACGGCACGCGTCTCCCCCTCAACGCCGAAGAAACCGCCAAGCGCGAAGCCGACCTCCGCAAACAAGAAGAAGAAAAAGAAGGCGAAATCCCCCAAGAACTCCTCCGCAAATACATCCTCTACGCGCGCGAACGCTGCAATCCAAAACTCTACCAAATCGACCAGGACAAGATCGCCCGTCTCTTCGCAGACATGAGACGTGAATCCCTCGCCACAGGCGCATACCCTATCACCGTAAGCCCTTCTTTCCCTCTTTCAACCACTCCAATGAAATCCCAAACTAATTATCAAAAATAGGTCCGTCACCTCGAAGCCATCATGCGTATCGCAGAATCCTTCTGTAAAATGCGTCTATCGGAATACTGCTCCTCTCAAGACATCGACCGCGCTATCGCAGTCACAGTGGAATCCTTCATTGGTAGCCAAAAGGTCTCATGCAAGAAAGCTCTATCAAGGGCGTTCGCGAAGTACGTTTCTCCCCTTCCCTCATCAATCCTTCATCCTGTTTTTCATCTAGAAAGAAAGCAAATACTAACATTAAACCAGGTACACATTATCCAGACCTAAGCCCCAGTCGAAGCGGAGAGCGGGTATTGCTGCGCCGAATCCGCACGTTCCTAGAGCTATTCCTAGGGCTTATTAGGATTCCTCTCTCTGTGAATAGAATGGAGGTGAGGTATTTGAATGGGGTTGCAAGTTGACATAGGGAAGATGAGAATATATTGTAATATGGAAATGACTTTGTGCATGGCTTGTTAGGGTTCTGATGGATCTGGTTGTTCTTTTCCCCCCCCATTTTCATGACATACAATGATTGTTTATTTCAAGTGAGATATCTTATACCAGATGTGAAAGGGAGTTACGGATTTCTTTTCGGGTTACTGTGAATGCGTTGAATTGCAAATGTGGTTCGTCCATGACTAGTGTCAGATAAGACATACAGCGTGTGATTGGAGACAGCTACTGAATGGGTAGAATAAAAAAAAATAAAAAAAAAAAAACAAAGACAATACAAACAGGCTCCCACCCCCCCGATATAAAACACCAACGCCATCCGTTTCGTCCCGCGCTGCGAAAATGAAACCATGCACCGCCCATAGATAACCCAAGGTCAGCAGCTCGAGTCACTCTATCTCGTAACACCCACGTTGGAATGTCACCGCCCCAGACGGACAAGACACCACTCTGACGACGGTATTCTGACTCACAGGGAATGGCACCTCTTCGGAGAAACCAAAACCCAAGCATCGTGCTGCTCCCTGCTCTGGGAAACTGCCCCTGTCGGATTCAAATGTGCTCCCGCGCTCTTTCACCCGTGCATCTCTGGCGCGCTATCATGGCCTCCTCGAAAAGGAATGAAGAATGATAACAGATGATGTGAAGACATGTCACGACGTTCAATCATCGCTGATGCGTCTCTCCGGGCGGGGCTTCCGCAAGCTCTTCATGCGGTTAATGAAACCACCGCCGCCACCGTTCGCCGCCCGATTCTCTTCCAAGCCGTAGGGCCGGTCATCGGTGTATCTCCGCTCGAGGCCGGACGGCTGCTTCGGGCTGCTGGATGACCGGGTCCGGCCGATCCCTTGAGATTCCTCGGCAATCCGGACTCCCTTCCGCTCGTATGCGTCGTCATAATCTTGGAAGAATGGGTTCTTCTCATTCACACGAATGGTGCCGATGTTGCTGGAGCCAGCGGGGGCCATGTATGACGCCTCCGGTGAGGCCACTCGGGGCTTGGGAGGTCCACCTACCCCACGGAGCCGCTGAGCCAAACTCTTCTTGCGTTGCAAGCCACCAGCATTTCTGCCAATCTGTTGGTCCGTCTCACTCTCACGACGCTGCATCGCGGATCGGCTGGCGGGCGCACCATCTAAGAAAGTGCTGGTGCCTAGTCCCATACTTTCGGAGCCGTGGACCGGTTCAATGCGAGTGGTGGGGTCGAAATTGACACCCTCCGTTTTGCGGGTCTCTACTGCCACACTGTAATCATTGTAACCTTGCTCAGTTCGGCCATGGAACATATCGAGATCGATGTTCTGGTTAACGGGCCCTGAGCCTCCCAAGGCCATGTTGGTGGAGTCCTCGGGGAATGCTTGCATGGGCGCAGTCCGGAGACCTTTGCGGTTACGATTCGGATTGCATGCATCGAATGGACCGTCATGATGGAACACTGAATGGATTGTTAGTGACTTCTCTCGGGGAGGTGATACTGCGGTGACTTACTTCCTGTACCGTAGATACTGGTCACATCGAGTTTATCAATAATATCAAGTTGGTAGTTCGCCTTCTTCGACGAACGAGGCTTGCCGTCCTTAGTACGACCCTCCCGCTCTCGCCGCCGCCTCTCCCGACGCCGTCTCTCATCTTCAGGGTCCATCACCTTCGGACGCTCCATGATCGAAGATTCCGAGTTCCGACGAGGGCGTCGTTCTTTCTCCCGGGGTCTCGGGATACTGGCGTTCGGCGGGTCGGCGAATATATTAAGCGGATCTTTCTGCGGACGATCCGGGCGCTCCCTCGCCGTCGTGGGACGGTTGCTGGCGTTTTGAAACGGCCGATCGGGACGAGGAGGAGCTGGTCGGTAACCGGTGGGTTGCGGGTTGGAGTTAAGGGAGAGATTTTCCTGGTCCAGTTAGACGACGGGATGCATGACAGGGACGGGTGAAACGTACAAAGAGATCGCGTGTGTTATTAGTCATGTCAGGTCTCTCAACAGGAGAGATCATGGTGCCAGTCGGGGCCGACTGCGGTGACAGGGCGTCAAAGTCGTCTAGAAAAGGGTTCGTGGAGGTGGGACGTTCGGGGCGACCGGAGGCGACAGAGTTCGATGGGGACAGGGCACGGTTTCTAAAAGGGTTGTTGGAGGCCAAATTGACGGGGAACTGAGGCGATGTCTGACGGACAGGGGAAACTGTATAAAGAAATAGAAAGGTCAATGGCCAGTCGCTGGACGCGCAGGTTTTTGGAGGAAATGAAAGGAACAAAGCAACGGTGACAAGGGAGCGCGCCCCGCTGAAAGGGAACGTGAAACGTCTCGCGATGAGCCAGATTGTTAAGACAAGCAACAGGATGACGAACCTTGCGGGCCCATAACCATGCCAGGTGGATAAGCATAGGAAAGGGTTGGGGGTTGGTGTGAGGCATTCATGGTGGCGGCCTACGCAATGCGTCCACAGAGGCACGAGGGTCGAGAACGGTGATTGGAAAATCACAGGGGAGTATAAAACACGATCGCTGAGAAAATAAGATAAATAGAAAATCAAATAAAATATAAAAAAAGGAAAAGGAGCTGCGAATGGTAATAGTTGATCGATCGTAAGCGCTGACACTAAACAGACGGACAGACAAAAGTAATAAGAGACAAGCTTAAGCCGTTTGTGAAACGGCGATGCCTCGGAAGTCGGTCAGGGGGTCGTTGACGATTGGAGGGGGAATTGATTGCAGGGTCGGAGATGCAATGATGGAGAATTTCTAGACCGGTACTTTTCAGGTTTAATTTAGTTTTTGGGTGGAGAATTATTTTTTTTTTTTCTTTTTTCTTTTTTCCTTTTTATCACCAGAAGAGAGAGGGGTGGTGAAAAGAAATAAAGAAAGGAGACAAAATGGTTGATGAGGGGAGGAAGAGAAATGGAAATAAGATAAACAAGCAATAAGGAGGGAAAAGAAGAAAGAGAGTTTCCGAATTAATAAAAAAGGGAAATGACGGCAAAGAAAGGAAAGAATAGCTGAAAGTTTTTTTTGGAGAGCCAAAGTCCGTGAGTAATGATGGAGAAAGAGTGATTAGAGAGGGAGATGAGAAAGAAAGAAAGAGAGAGAGAGAAAGAGTGATCGAATGAATGACTTTCCCCCTTGAGTTGACTTTCCTTTGGAACCAAACACTGTCAAGGGATCGTCGGGAAGGGAATTAAAATAATAATAATAATACAGCGTAAGTAAGAAAAGGGGGAAAAGAAAAGAAGGTAAACTAATCTCTTGTATTCTTCGTCATTGGATGGAAGATTTCCACTTATCATGGACTTTCTGGAGAATGAATTTCGATTTCTTTTCTCTTCTTTATTTTTTTTTATTGTATTTATTCTATTTGGTTCTATTTGAATTGGTATTTTTCTTTTCTTTTTCCTTCTTGTCTTGAATTAAACATGAATTAAATAAGCTTTTCAGTTTGGTATCGAATCAAAAAGAAGAAAGAAAAGAAAAGAAATACAAGACCGTTAACAAATAAAATAACATAAATAAAAAACAGTTCATCCCCCAGGTGAACCCTGCAGGAAATTTTTAAAAAACATGTATGTCTGTAGGTATCTCACGGAGTAATCTTCGAAATTTCAAGGATTAATACCCTAGTAATATGCACGAATTGACCCTGAATCACTACCGGTGAACGAGCTAAATTGACAGTTATTTTCCCCCTGATTTATTCCCGACTGGGTTTAATTCAGTCTTTTTACCCCAGAAAAAATAAAACAATCATTTCCTGGCAATTTCTCTCTTTTTCTTTTTCTTTTCTTTTTTATTACCCCCCATTACCATCTAGTGACCATCTCCCCCGTGATTGTTCAAGGAAATTAATTCTCCTATTGTTGGATATACTTCCCTTTCTTTCGCCATTGTCATCCCCATCTCCATCATCACTAGTGTTATCAAACCATCGGAATGATCAGATATGTCAACACCTTCGTCGGTTCCTGATCTGATTCTGATCCTATTTTGAGAAACACGGACGCCGCCACAGAAATCCACTTCTACTGACTTCTTGTCCATTCACCCCATTCTTCAAATAATATTCCGCGTGGAATGTCCAAAAATAAAAATAAAAATAAAAATAAAAGTCTAGACACAATGGAATTTTTTCTTTTCATCCGGTTTCTTCTACTGTTTGATCCGTCAGTTGCCGGTGAAAATAAATTACTTCGCTTCTCTAAGTCTCTAACCGCTGCATAGATCGTCGCTCATTTTACCTTTCGTTCCTTGAATGATCGACACACACTTAGTCATCATCCTACGTTGTCCTTTTTCTTTTTCTTTCTCCCTCTTCCTTGGCAATTATCCACCGGACCCTTACTTGGGGGTTCCCGGGCAGATACGCCGATGTGACTGGAATGGCTGAGATAAAGAGAGAGATCCGTACCCGCATGCCAGATGACGGAATCAAGCACCTAACTTGTACGCACGATGACCTAGGATGACGTCGAGCTTATCAGCCGTGGTGTCTTGCGTCGTACATTCTTGCCAAGGTCAAGAAAAAAAAAAAAGAAAAAGAAAAACCAAGTTCAACTGATAACGTTGCTTCCATTAGAGTTTTACTGTACACGCCGGTTTACGACAGCATAAGAACACAGGCAAAAGCCAAAGAATGGTGCTCTTCTAATTCTCTCCGTGCTCAGCCAGGCCAAGACACTCCGCCATGTGGAAAAAGATGTCCACCGAGTTGTACACGCCGCCAAACAGCTCCTGGCAAGGGCCCTGCGCGAACACCGGCACATCCGTCAATGAGTGCACCCCCTGGTCGACGTCGACGGGGAGAGTACCGTTGATAATGATACCGTTCACCGCGTCCTTGTAGCTGGCAAAATAGCCATCCAGGCCAGTACGCTTTAGCGCCGGCTCCCGCGGACCGTCCTGGTGCACAGCATAGTCCTCTTTGTGGTCCGGAAAGGCCACCACCCCCGCATGGAGTGCGTAGCGCGGGTCCCAGTGAGCCGGGAAGTGGACACCCTCCGAGTACCGCAAGGCTTTAGGTCCGCCCACGGTGTACTGCGACAGGCCCGAGTTTTGATAGGTTCCAATGGCTCGGCGCTTGTCGCGATCACTCTCTTGTGCCTGCAGATACTCAGTGTCCACCGAACCAGTCACATCAAATCCATGACCGTGGTCTGCCGTCACAACGATCAGTGTATCTTCCAGCTGTCCAAGAGCTGCGAGCTTTTCGATCGTGGCACGAACAGTGTCATCCAGTTCCAGTAACTCACCCAGGGAGCGGTCATAGTCCAAGGTGTGCATCTGCTTGTCGATACTGGCAGCCTCCGACATCAGGAACCAACCATCTTCCGCGTGCCGGGCGTTCAGCACGTCAATCGCCTTCAGAGTCATGTCCTTGAGCCCGGGAAGGTCGTCCGTGTCCCGGCCGGAGCCGTCGGGGTAGTTGCTTTGGTTGTGGAGGTTCTCCTGGTACACGTTGCGATCCAACCACGTAGCCAAGTTACTCGTCGAGAAAACCCCCAGGGCCTTGGTGTCATTGGGGGCAGCCTGGAGGGCCGTTTTGTTCCAACTGACGGTGTATCCCTTCTCCGAGAACAATTCGTAGTAATCCCGGGGGGCTTCTTTGTTCGCGGCAAAGTTCTCCGCACCGGCACCGAGAAGAACGTCGGGACCCTGCCACTCCGTCCACTCATACTTTGTTAACCCTTCATAGTAAGCGCTGATGACATGATCGTATTGGCCACGATCACTAGTGTGGGCCGCCAAACCGGCAGGAGTGGCGTCCGCCAGGAAAGCCGTGGAGACAATTCCAATGCCAGCGCAGGGGTAGCGGCGACGGAAAATTTCAGAGATGGTTTCGAACTTGGGGTCATCAAACGGGTCCTTTGACGAATCCACGTAGACGTTCAAGGCATTCACGGTAGTCTTGTGACCCGAATAGAGGGCAGTAGCGGAGTTGGCGGAGTCGGTGATGAAGGAGTCCATCGAGTGTGTCATTTGGTGACCGAGGACAGGGAACTTGTCCAACTGCATCTTGGTTAGGTACTTCCCATTGATGCTGCGGTGAGCGATGAGACGCGCCGCCGTGATCATGTTGGTCGTCATGCCGTCACCCACAAAGAGAACCACATTCTTAGCCCGTCGCTTGTCCGTGAGGTCCCGGACCAACCAATTGGCGACGGTTGTCTCCTGACCATAATACGTCAAGGTCGCTTCATACTCACCGGGCTCATAGAGGGCGACTCTTCTGTAGGCTTTAGAGGTTACATTGACGAGAGAAGGCTTCTGGACATCTTTCGCAAAAAGGTCTTATACCGGTTAGCTAAAGTTCCTGGTGGATACTTTTAGGTGGGTGTTTGAACATACCTTCATACCACGTGAAGTTCCATCTCTCCAGCTGCGGTTCATCTATGTCAAAGTATTCTGTTGCGATAACAGCCTCCTCCCCATTTTTGGCGATAGTGAATTTGAAATCGGGGTCAGGTTGACCTTGACGAGCTTCGGAGCCGTTCACGGGAGAATGAACCTCAAGGCGGATGTCAAAGTACTGTCCAGGGAGGAACTCAGCTCTGATCAAAGGGCAACGGTTAGTCTGGTGCTGGTCTCGTGACCAAGTCAATGTAAATGTTATTCAGAGGAATATACCGATCTGGTGGGAAGACACAGCCCAGGGAGGGGCAGCCACCTAGACGCTGGTATGTTTGGGCAACAGCGCACGAGATGAGCAGGGCCGCGCTTGCGATTGAGAAGGGTCTCATCTTGCTTGAGACAACGCGACCAGGTACGGTTCAAGGTGCAGGAAAGCCTCAGTCCTGTATTGGAGAAAATACATTCGCACGCGAACACAGGCGGCTTTTAAAATCCGGAAATGCCAAGGAGATAACCTGTCGCAATCGCTTTTGATCCGGTCTACAGTGTACTGTGTGGGTGGGTGGGTTGACAGTGAACCTTGACTATCTGAATCGGAATTGACACCCTTGTTCACCCTACTTGGCAAATGCCACCACCCACTCGGAAAATAATAAGCCGTAGACAAATCGGAACCGTGCATCCTCTACACGTGCCGAAGCTGAGCATTCACTGGAGAAGCTTCGACGACGGCCCCTGTACGCCAAGTCGATAAATCTTGGCGAGATACCTCGTTGCCAAGGCTCCGGCTATGCACGTGGTGGTTCCTAGAGAAGACAATGGTAGGGTTCATTTCTTTGATTACATCTCTATGAGGTTCTCCAACGGGGAAAGTTCATCTATAGGTTGGAACATGGGTTTACTGTGGGGTTATTGATAAGTGCAATAGACGGGGGTGAGGGAACGCCCGTATCGAGTCAAACCAGGTCATTGTGATTGGAAGATTGGAAAGAACTGATTTGGTGTGACGGGAGCCTTTCTGTTTGACAAAGAATGAACCCTTGGGTGTCAATCGGAGGGAATGTGCAGATATAGAAGTTAAGGCAGACAGGTGGGGTTCACAAAAATCCATCATCATGCATGGACTGGAGTTGTGTGGAACGTGCCTGTTGGTGCCCTGTAACTAGGTAACCTTAGTTGTTCAAAATACTTTAAAATACCAAGGTGAATCAAAATCTCACCCTTGAACCAATCATGTGTATTGGAGTCGAATTCGAATGTAGGGGACACGTGCATTGTCTTGGAGATGTATACATTGAAACTTATTGAAATAGACATCTTCCATACACTCTACTATCTGATTTATTTCAAGAGTATTGGATGCTCGCTTACAGAAAAAAATGTATAATATAGCAAACCACATTATAGCAACTGAGCCAGACCATCAACTAATACTAGTATCTAGTGTGAATCTACCGAGTGTTTAATATTACTGCAGATATATTAAGCCAATTTACTCCATGCGGGACAGCAGTGGGTCAATGTTCGATAAGTGAAACAAAATCAATCTGGCATGAGATTGATTACTATCTGGACGGTTTGTTGCATCGACCCTTTCCCGCTGCCTTTTCCGTTCAGAGCTTAGCTTGGCCCTGTCGGGTTTGTTTCTCCAACAAAGCTCAAGTGAACCCCAACCACATATCCTTACCGTTTACATCTGTTCTGTTTGACCTCATAAAACAAGTTGTTTCTTCAACTTTTATCTGTACCCTGCTTCTCTTTTTTGCTTTTTGCTTTTTTTTTTTTTTTTTTTTTTTTTTTTTCTTTTTCGACATCCTCGGCATCATGAATCAACCGCAGCCTCAACAACCTCCACCGCCGACTTTGACCAACCCTCGTTTCACCCTCGAACTCGAGTTTGTCTCCTCATTAGCGAATCCATACTATCTCTCCCATTTAGCAGTCACCTATCCAAATCTCCTGGGCATTTCGAATTCTAGTGAAGAAGGCGACGCGACTGAGAACAACAAGGATCCCGACGCGCAGGCCTTCGCCGCGTACCTCGCCTACCTCTACTCCTACTGGAAGACACCCGATTATGCCCAGTTTCTGACCCATCCCGGGGCCACCTTACGTGCGCTGCGACTTCTCCAAGAGGAAACCTTCCGCCGTGATATCATTCGTCCCGATGTGATTGAAGGATTGGCGGGGGTCAGCATCAACGACGACCAAGGTGGTACAAATCCGGAGACAGGAGAAGCAAACAATGAAGAAGGGAAACAAGAAGATGAGACGAACAATAATCGGAAGACATGAAGTGCGGTAGGAAGTGTAATACAAACCCGATTCGACGGTAGGATTAGGTCCATGTCTGCGATAGAATTTCTTACTCTGATCTCGGTTGGAAAGAGAGAGAGGGGACCTCCAAAAAAGGAAATCGTTGCGGGCGGCGGGGAAACTCAGGGGATCTACATTTCAGGGCAAAGGGGCTCTACTGCCTTTCTTAGTTCCTCCGCAAAGTGCTCTAGCGATGGTTTACTTTTTTTTTTTTGAAGGTCCATGCTCGGACGCATTGATGCTGATACATCATGTGTGACCGAGGTCCGCCAAGTCTCTTGAATGGTTCGTCCCGTCGGCCTATTCTTGGAGTCACCAGAACCATTCACGGTGGAAATAGCTTTTAGGTTCTTGCCGAGTCTGTGCTCCTGACAATTGGACCTAACTTAGTGTGCTTCTTGTTCGGTATTTTCCCATAATGCGGGGGGTTTCTGGGTTGAGTACCATCGCGACGTGTATATTACGTACATGACCGAGGGTTTTCTGGAAGAGACCCGATGAGTATTGTGATTGATTGGCGAGGAAAAGTTGGAGTGAAATATGGGAAGAAAATGACTTGGGGTTGTCTTTAATTAATGGTTCCAGGTATTATTGTATGTTTTGGTATTGATCGATGTTATTGTTCCCCATGATTTTCATAAGATCTTTTTGCAGGCGACATAAAAAAACAATAAAATAAACAAATGAATAAATAAATAAATAAAACTATTTTGAACACTTGGCTACATGTAGGTTACAATTATGACGTCTTTATGTGGTGGCTGGGATGATAAAGTATAAATCAGTTTGCTTCCAATCTTACCAATTGTTCTTCATGAGGCCGAAAAGAAATACAGGAAAAAGGAACCGAATTGTTTACATTTGCAAAAACCTACCAATAGGCCTAGAAT
Organism: Aspergillus avenaceus; assembly: GCA_009193465.1. Taxonomy (NCBI): domain Eukaryota; kingdom Fungi; phylum Ascomycota; class Eurotiomycetes; order Eurotiales; family Aspergillaceae; genus Aspergillus; species Aspergillus avenaceus. Next base: position 13,934 of record ML742099.1, on the reverse strand, counting down.
TCCAGGCTCTGTAAGGTGCCTGAAAAAGGTGGAAGGACGATCTTTTTGCCCTTTGACGATCGCCAAGTCTTACGGGGGGTTCAGAGACAAGTAAAGTTGGTCAGAAAAAAACGACTGATTTTCCCGGCTTTAGCTCCGCTCCAACTCTCTCTCTCTCTCTCTCTCCCCAATCTTCTTCCTTTTCTTACTGTTCTTCTCTTTTCTCACTTTCATATTTTTTATCACTTCTACCCCCTGTTGTCTCCTAGTTGACGCATTCTTTTGGAAAGGATTAATCCTTTCTTTTTTTCCTTCTTCCCTTTTTTTTTCCTCCCCCTTCCCCTTCCCTAAATACTGCCGCGTCACTCCTTACTTGTCCATTTTGTTGGTGCAGACGACCCGCCCTGACACAGCCGGTGACTATCTAATAATATATCCGATGGACGAACCCCACCCCTTGGTGACTTGACTATCCTGTCCGGGATAACTCGTTTAAACCCGTCATTGTGACTCTTGACGCGTACGCAGAGCCGTAGATTCAGCTCTCTCCCTCTCTCTCTCTTCTCCATGCTGGGTATCGGATTCCCTTTTTTCTGACCCACCGAATCCGTTGCCGCCAGCTATCACCCCCTGGCGCTGTCTGCAATCGCGCCGGAACTCCCTCATCCTCTGAAATTTCTCCATTTACGTTTTGTCAAGCCCTTTCCGAGGCATCTTAGTCGATGGAGGGTGTACGCCAAAAATGCCGGCCGAAACATCAGGTCCTCGTCCTCAAATGTTATCCACAGTATCAAAAAGGAGTGCAAGTGGTGAAGCCGAATTCGAGTGAATTGTCTTATCTACTCTACTATGTGAGCACACGACGCAGTAAGCTGACCAAGGTCGGCGCTTTCTTGGAGAAACGAGCCGCTCGGGATGTGTGGCGTCGCAAGATTGGGTGAGTCTATACAGGGTGGAAAAGAGAAAGATAGAAAAAAAAAAGAGAATTACTACGGATTGATTGGACAGATGGTCCGGTGGTGGTTGCGGTGGACATCTAGCTGATTTTATGTCTCGCTCAGCAATGTACAGGTTACACTCCAGATCTTAAGCGCACTCATCGAAAAAGTCCCCCGGGACCTGCCGATTTACGCACGATCAGTCATGACCGTCCTTGAAACCGTGGTACGCTCCAACGACATCTCGATGGTGGAGGATTCGATTGAGACATTCGAGACCTTTTGTCAACACCAGGATATGGCGGCACTGTCGGCCGAACAGGATTTCGCCAGTCAGTACCGAGAGGTTGTGCGGACGTATGCGGGTTTTGCGAATGGCGACTCATCGACACAACCGAAGCCGGCCCCTCCACTGACGGTTCGCTGGAAGACTGCAGGGCTGCGAGCCATTAAGGGTGTGGTCAGCTCCGAAGCCGGTTTGGCCGCAGACGGCGGCGATTCGTTGCGAGTCATTTTGCCGGTCATCTTGGAGAATCTGTACAGCGGAGAAGATAACTTGTTCAAGGCCCTCGAAATAAAGCTTCTGGAATCGGAAAAGAACGAAGCGGAATCGTCGCACCGTCGGCGCGTGAGCACGGCTACCGTGGAGACGGTGGACGCAGTGGAGGGAGACGCGGCATTGGCAGCTCAGAATACTGCGGATGTGGACCGCCAAGCAGAATTGAATATGAGATTGATGGCTCTGCGCTGCCTCGAACAAATTGTCGTTAACGGAAGCAGTCGCGGTCAGATTCGCGTCACTACTCAAGTTGCGTTGGGTTTCATCCTCCATAAAGGACGCACCTCGGGGCGTGGCTTGGCTCTGGAATCCACGGACAGCTGGGCAACGTCGCTGATTGAGCTGATTGCGAAATGGTGTCCGGTTCAGGTCCGGTTCATCATCTTGGTAGCTGCCATGGAACTTCTGCTTGATGTGTCACCCGCGGAAGAGTCTCTGGACGAGTCGTGTGCGATTATTTATCTCATCGACCGGCTCCTGAAGTCTCCGGCAAATATGATTGGACTAAGTGTAATAGATATCTTGTTGGGTCTCCTGCGTCATATGTCGGCATTGATGTCACCTTCGAGGGCTGGAAAATCAACCCCTGTGGGCTCGGACGAAAAGCAGGGTGGATTCGCGGGTGATAATCTCAGTTTGTCGGAGAAAAGAACGGAGGTGTTGCTCCTCCTACAGAACTGCATAGGGAACCTCACCACGCACATCTACTATGGTGAACAAGTTGTGGACATGGTCAGAACGATTTTGACTCGCTTCAGGCCGTCGACTGCCAATGAAAAAGCCATAACCTCATCCCCCACTCAGTCAGATGCTCTGGGAGGTGCTAATGCAAGCGTTTCTTCTGGAGACATTGGCCCGATTGCGTTTTCCTCACCAACCGCAAAAATCACTGCACTACGGGCCATCAAAAACATCTTACTTGTTGCCAACGCAAATAAATCTGAGACCACCGTAAGCGTGGAGTCTAGGCACCCAGTGGGCCTCTATGTTTGGGAAGGCACACAATGGATCCTGAGTGAGCCTGACAAGGATGTTCGTTACGCGTATGCGGACGCCTTCCTAACGTGGTTGAATCTGGAGACAAACACGGACGATCTGAAGGCCAAAGAGAAAACTGGCCGGCCTGCGAGCCAGCCCTCGAAGCGGGAGGTTGCTGATATCGCGGAGAAGCCAGGTAAGCGAACAGCTAGCATGAGTGGGAACCAGAGGGAAAGGGTGATTCTCATTGCTCAGTCAAACTTTCTCCGTTTGTTGCATCTAACAATCTATGACCTTGCCCTTGACCGCCCGACCTCAACTTCAGAGGTCATGCTTCTTCACCTTTTGCTATCCAGCCTGGTTAAACACCTAGGAGTGAACGCCGCACAGTTTGGCCTTCCAATGGTCCTCAAGCTTCAGGAAAACATGGCTGCCGCCGGTTCTCCATCTAGCCCTGCTTCGGTGAACCTAGGAAGCTTGGTCTATGGCTATTTGTGGGCCCTTTCAGACAAGTTCGATCTGGACACGTCTAAGATCGGTGCTGAAATCCAGAACGAAATTCAAAACCGGCGACAAAACGGCCTCTGGCTCGAGAATATCTCTTTGCCTCCGGCTGATCTTGCCAAGGTTGTCCAAGACAGTAATGCCCAGGCTAACCAGGGCGGAGATATAAGCCTGCTCACTCCGTTCACAAGTGTCGAGGAACTTGTCCAGCGAATCGAGATCTCCTATAGTTCTTTTATTACCCTTCTCACATTCAGCCCCCCGGGATCCCCGGGGTCCGCAGGGTCTCCGGGACACGTGCCAACCGCAGCAGGCTCACAAAAGGTCCCCACACTTCCATCTACTGTCAAGGAACAGATGCTGTCTCCATGGTCTAGGGAGGCTTGTTTAGTGGCTGCTGAGAGTGAGAAGGCAGAGGCTAAGTCTTTGAGCGGTTCAAGAGCAGGAACCTTAGTGGTGCGCAGCCATGCTCACCCCAACGGCAATGGAACTAGTTCTCCTTCCAGCACGTCACAGGCATCCCTAGCGCAAGGAGTTGCAGCAGGTCTGCGGTACGCACGTCGCACTAGCGTGCCAAGCTCATCGGGAACACAGCTTGCTAGCACGAGTCGAGAGTCTCCGGTCCATGTCAACGAGTTAAGACGCGTCCTCTCGGTCAATGAAGAGGGCAAAGCTCGGCGGATGAGCCCGCTCAGGGGCCGACTCGATGCCTCGAATCGTAGTGTCATCTCTTCGAGCAGCGAAAGCATGGTGAGCGGCTATTCATTGTCTGAGTTTGATGATGGTGCGTCGGTAAAACCTCGGTCTATCAAAGGCGGGCGAATGCCTACGGATGGGGACGGCGTGGATACGCCAAGAGCGTCAGCGTTGTCTTTCATGTATGATGCCGGCGATATTCCGCCGGTTCCTCCCATCCCCCCGTCTATCTCTATCCAGGAGGGTATCACGGAATGGTCGCAGCGTTCACTGTCTGCTAGTCGACCTTCCACTGCCCCTGGGCCCCGTCGCCAATCTGTGACGAACGGTAAACCAGGACTGGCGGCTAACTCGCATGGCCGATCGCTCAGCAGGCATAAAAGTCGGTCTAGCACAGGCCTGGGGGTTGCAGCTACGGACGGCAGTGAGTCTTCATACGCAGATGGTTCTGACAGCACGCGTCTTGATGTGCAAAAGCTTCTAGATGGATTCTTGTCACCTTCAGATGCGGACACCAGGAGTGTTCGACGGAAGGCCCGTAGCAGTGCGGGCCGACGGGGTGTTACCGGAGGCATCGGGCGCCCTCCTTATTAAAGGTGCATTTAAAAGTACCGTATGAAGGGACCTGTCATCTCCTGATCCATTGTTCTCTCCTTTACTCGTTCCTTTTCTTTTCCCTTCCTTTCTCCCGCTCTTTTTTCTTTTCATTTTTGTTTTCCTCTCCTATTTCCCCTCTATATACGTTTGTCACTCATTTACTGTTTCGGTTAGACCGCCTAACAGCCATATCACTACCATTCTGTGTTGATCATGCACATATCTAAATTTGTCTTATACCATTTATTTTGCTCCATTCTTTGTGCTGTCGTTCGGCTCTAGTTTCCTTTGTTTCCCTCTGATCCTTGTCTTTGCCATTCCATTCATCTTGTCTTAATGGCGTATGATCATAGAATTTTCTTATCAACTACCCCTTCAAGCTGTGCTTTGTACTCTGTTTGAAACAAAAGGTTTTCTGTGTTTACGTGTGGCTTGAGTTAGTTCTGTGAATATATGTCATTTCTGCTTGGCGTACGGTCTTTTTTGTATGTATGTAGCTCTAAGATCGCTTACTGGATATAGCACAATTACAAGATAAGATTAGATAAGAATTGACGTGTGTGGATCCCTTGTAGTCGGACCAAGCATTAAAAGAGATTATGGTTAAGTGTAGAATGAAAGATGGCCCCAGAATAGAAAAAATCAAAGGTGCCAAGTACTTTATCTATAAGCTATGATCACATGCTCAGGGCCGCATAAACTCGTGACCGCAAGGCAACTGCTGCCTGCATCAATAACACGCCTCTTGTCAACATTCACTACATCAGCCAATTTGGATTAATCGACTGATCCCACTCCGCGCCCAACAATGCATGTTCTTTCTCTCTTAAGCCTTCCTCTTCTCGTAGCCGCGACACCTCTCCAATTCTCTCGTTCACGCCCACAAGCCTCCGAACTCGCGCCCCTTCCCCTCGTTATCTGGCATGGCCTCGGCGACGACTTCCAGCGCGACGGTCTGAAAACCGTCGCAGCACTCGCCGAGAAGACAAACCCGGGCACTTACGTCCACCTAATTCACCTCGCCGATTCGGGAGCAGGAGACCGCCAGGCCACATTCTTAGGCAATGTAAGCGAACAGGTCGCCGAGGTTTGCGACCAGCTCTCCTCAGACCGCATCCTCAGCACGGCCCCGGCCATCAACGCACTCGGATTCTCCCAAGGAGGCCAGTTCCTCCGCGGCTACATCGAACGGTGCAACTCACCCCCTGTCCGGAACCTCGTCACCTTCGGCAGCCAGCACAACGGCATCGCCGAGTTCCAGGAATGCGGCTGGAGTGACTGGATCTGTCGCGGAGCTGAGGCGCTCCTGCGAGCGGGTCGGTGGTCACAGTTTGTGCAGAGTCGGTTCGTCCCTGCGCAGTACTTCCGCGACCCGGCCGATCTGGGTTCGTATCTCGAGCATAGCAATTTCCTGGCTGATGTGAACAATGAGCGTGAGAGCAAGAATGAGACGTACAAGGAGAACTTGAGCCGCTTGAATCGGTTTGCGATGTATTTGTTTGAGGAGGATCAGATGGTGCATCCGAAGGAGAGCGCTTGGTTTGGGGAGCTTGATGCGTCTAGCGGGGATGTGGTGCAGTTGCGCGATCGGGAGATTTACAAGGAGGACTGGCTGGGTTTGAAGGGGTTGGATGAGCAGGGCAAGTTGGAGTTCAAGACTACGCCTGGACGCCATATGGAGATCTCGGAGGAGCTGCTGGAGGGTGTCTTTAAGGAGTATTTTGGCCCTATTGAGGTCGATGTCCCTGTGCAAAATTCTCTGGTTAAGCAGGTGTATTGAGTTTGTTGATCGTTGTTCATACCCTTGCTATCCATTTGCATTTTAATATACATTCGAGCATAAAGCATCAGATACATTATTTAGCACAAGCACTGAATAATTCAGATTATTAAACATGCCTTTGTTGTGTGAGATGTTCTAATATAACTACCAGCAATGCTTCAATACATTGGACGGTGAGGATCAATATTCTGGAAATGATACGTATCTATTGAATGAGCCTCACAATGTACTCCGATTTAGTATATACAATATATTAAATACGTATTTCACCTAAAATACCCATGTTTAGTCCATTGTATGGGTAGGAATGAGGGGAGATAAAATTGTTGAATCAATTGGTTCACACTACAGCTTTAACTATACTACTATTCCGAGTATATATACATCACCCAGATAGTTCCTTGAATACCTGGACTACATTTTCTCGACACTGATAAAACAATGAAATCTAATGTCTAATCGGACGACATACGTCGATTACCATTGGACTTCATGGTAGTGATATATTTATCTATGTAAAATATTCTATCCATTCTACTCCCTAAATATACCGTCAACACAACACAAACCACCCAAAACCCCTAAAATTCAGCCCTAGCCTGCTCAATCCAAATATTCGGCTCCGAAAGCAACGACGACCGTCTCGAGTAATACCCGGAGCCTTCCAGCTCGCTCGTGGGCAAGTCCAAACCCTCACTGCCCAACACCGTACTAATCCCCGGGATCTCCCCACAGATCGAATTGCCCCGATCCAAGAGCATCGACTGCGACGAGCGCTGATGCACGGGCCGCGGATGCTGCAGAGCGGGGGCCACCTTTTCCCCGTTAATTCTGATCTCGAGGTTCTCGATCGTCGCGGGCTCCGCTCTGCTGAACAGAGGCGCACGCAGCGATTGGGTGTGGGGTGCGTTTAGCCTCGCACGGTCTGCGTCCGTGAGCTTGCGCCGTTTACCGAATTGGGCCAGCTCTTCGGCCGTCGTGAATGTTATTTTGGCCGGGCGGGCGGCAGAAATCGAGGCCCAATCTGGGGTTTCGAGGAGCTTGCGCTTAAGGGTTGCTAGGTTGGTGGGGGGGTTTTGGGTGGGGAGGGGTTGGACTTGTTTGTTGTTGTTGTTGTTGTTGTTGTTGTTGTTGTCTTGTGTGAGGTTGTGGTGGGGAGGGTCAGAGCGATGCTTGGGCTGCAGGTGCTGGAAGAGGGTGATTTCCTGTTGTGCTTTTTCTTTGGGCTTTCTGATACGTTGCGCTTTGGAGTGCTGTGCTGATGAGTGCCGGTGGAGTCGGCCTCCTGTCCAATTCATTGTGTGTGCTTTTGGTGCTATTCTTGAAGCGGTGATTGTGTAAGGTTTTGCGAAGTTTGTATACTTCCCTCTTGTCCCGTGATTGGTATGTTTCGGAAGTACGTACATATATCCCGCTTGCATTTCAATCTACTCTGGGGTGTGGGAGCGAAGCAAGTATGATGTCCTCGGCACATGTCATTGCTGTGAGGGATGGTTGCACGGCGGTTTCAGCTGTCAACTTTGTACTACTTACACGCTCATCTGTGGAAGTTAAGCTCGGTTTTATCCGTTACTACTTGATATTATTATTCCGGTATAGTTGAATATGTTTGTATGTCTTCTACACTTGTAGCTCAAGTGGAACGGCTCGGGCCGACTGTCGAGCCAAAAAGTATGAGAAAACGGTTGACACCTGAGGTAACCAACATAGCTTCAGGCTAGTCAGCAATCTTTTTGACGCTTCCGGTTTAGTGTCAAAAACCCTTGCAAACACTGTAAAACATCACGTGATATCTCGCTTGGGGTAAAAGGATCTGATTCAATTTTTCTCACTCAAAAACTTCCCGCTTCTCTTTTTCCTTTTCTACCACTGATTTTCCAGTCGGAAATTGCAACGCAATTTTCTTCCTACCTTGATGTTGGTAGGTAGCTATGACACCGGGGCATTTGTGAGAGGTCTTGCGGTATCTGCAGGATTAATAAATCAATTTAATGGTTGATTGTTATTTCGACCAAAAATAACTCAAAAGGTAAGCCATCGGGATTTCTTATTTTTTATCTTATTTTTTTTTATTACGATACAATCCGGTGGGAAATTTTGTTTCCCCTTTTTTCTGGATTTATTGTTTTAGAATTCTTTTTTTTTTTTTTTTTTTTTTTTTTTTTTTTTTTTTTTTTTTTTTTTTTTTTTTTTTTTTTTTCCTATCAATTTCTTTATTTTTTGATGAACACTATTTTTTAAGTTTAGTTCACCTGAGATCTTCGGATCGTTGAACGACAACCTTACCATCTTTCACCTTTGTCTGATATATAATTCTTGTCTTGTTCTTGACTTCGTTACTGTTTACTTGAAGCCTTTGACTGACCGGATTCTGAAGATAGTAGTTTACCTAGTCGATTATGATACGTTCGATAGAATATCACAATGCACAATAACAATAACTTGAATTGGAAAACAAGATTATGATAATCCTTCCTGAACTAGGCAACCATTCCAAGTAACCAATTTTTCTCCCTTTTTTTTAAAAAAAAAAAATAATAATAATCGGAAATATCAGCAAAGAAAAAATCGAAAAAAAAAAAAAGACTCAAGGTTTCCGAAGGCGCCGAAGTGACTCCATTCATGCATTGCTGCCCAACGTGGGCTCATGAGGGCCCATCAAATCCACTCATAGCAAACGGGATTATAATGTGATGACCAGCGCGTCAGTAGATAATGAGAGCAAAAGCCCCCCCTTTTGCGCTGGTCATGAAACAGGAACCGCCCCTTTCCCTGTCATTCCCTCGTACTTTCATTCTCGTCCAGTCCTTCGTTGACGCATGTTGGCACAGACGCGACGCATGATGAAGTAGCAGTATCAGATTGTGAGAGACGAGGGGTGACTGGTGTGGTTATTTTTCTTTTTTACCCCTCTCCGCGTTGACGTGCAGAATGGTGCTGGTCGTTTTCCTACGTTCCCCGAAGATGGAGGGCTTTGACGTGTAGGGCTCTCAGCCAAGCGATTTGCGTGAGATTCAAGTCAAGTGCAACTTTCACGAGGGAAAAGTGGGGACTTGAGAAGTTGCAAACAACTAAACAGGAGGATTGACGAGACGTTCCATTGTGGGTTGGGGTGGGGGGGAATTAGGATGATAGGCTTAGAGTTGATTTTTAGAAACTTGTACATGCAGTCTTCAGATTACGAACACCGTTCACTGGCTGTGGGGGTTTTACTCTAAGGGGGCGGGAGGGAGATTCATCTCCAATCGATTCGAAGTTGCATCACCGGCAGTGATGCAAACGCGCAGGACAAGACGGGATGAACCCCTAATCCAAACCAATTAAATTGAACGGGCCGTAGTGGAGAAAGAAAAAGGGAATAGTGCCCGCTTCACCGCCAGATTGGGCAAGTACCGTTGGTGGTCCACGGGAAAGAAATAGGGAACATCCTTCTTTTTTTCTTTTCTATTTACCCTTTTTGATTTTTGTGGTATTTGATTTTGTTGGTTTTAGTATTTTCTTTTTTCTTTTTTTCTTTTTCTTTTCCTTTTTTATTTTCTCCACTGGGCGCTGCCACGTCAAGATTTCCATTATTGGGATGATCTATTGGTCAATATCATCGCAAACAAATGTTGCACCACTATCACCGCCATGTCTCGCAGCACCAAATCATCATTCGCGATCCTGCTAGTGAGGCGCTCTACTGCTGCAGAAATGCGAGTCCGTCACCCGCTCGGTCCACCCCACGCCCTCTTGATCCATTGCTTGTAAATCTATAAGGATGTCCATTTCCCCCCCTCCTGATATGATTTCTTTCTCGATCTCTTCTATCTACACAATTCCAACAATACTCAAAATATACCAACAAGGAAACATTTAAGAAGATTCAAAGATCTCTTTGAACTTTTGTTTTTTATTCTTCCGAACCTTAACTTTACTTTGACTTGAACTTTAGAACATACCCCCTCATCTCATCTTCCTCCCCTTTTTCATCCCATCCAAACGTCCTTGATACCCATCTTACCTTATCTTCCCATTCGAAACGATTCCTTTTGCCCCAAAAGAAATCTTTCCCCACTTTGATCCTTTTTTTTTGTGTTTGATTTGTCACAGTCAAATCAATCACATCAACCAATTTATCTTCCAAAAGCTTCTTTTGCTTTGTTTCTGTTTCTCTTGTTCTTTTCTTTTTTGCTCGTCCAGTCCAATCCGTGGATCTCGGAGTTCAAAAAAGAATTACTTGCTTCCTTGGTTATCCTTCAACTCTGAAAAACAAAAACAAAACTACCCATTGGATCTCAGTCCCTATTCTGGACAGGATTTGCCTTGCTTGTGTTTTGTCTCTTCAGTCCCAGGCATCTTTTGTCTGAGCAGATATCAACAGATTAACAGGTAGTCCCCTTGCTATTTCCTTTTGTCTATTCAGTTTGTCTTCTTGATTCTTTATCCTATGCGTCTGTGCGTTGAAGTTCTCGAACCTGTCGACATTACTGGATTATCGACTTTATGGCCAATTCCGTACTCCCATACTTGGATGTCTCTCGCCCCTGGATATTTGCTTATCTTAATTCCTTTCTGCTGGGCTGCCTCCGTCTTCAATGACGGTTACAATGAAAAAGATGATGACCTTGGAAAAAACCAATATTCGTCCTCAGCGACCGCTGTGTGACTGGACACTCTTGAGTGTTAGTTTAATGTTACTGCACTTCAATTTCCCCGGATTCTTTGACTTAATTCCCTTGGACACCTGGAAACTCCACCCCAAGCCTTGGGGTAGAGGTTTTGGATCATGCTTTGACCTTGGACTTCTGGATACCATGACCGTCCTGGATATTGACCCACCTATGAGGATTTATTTGCCCTACCTTGGACTACACGGGGTTGTTTAATGTTACACCCTAACTCAATGATGATTATGAAACCCTGGATAAGACTCGACAACTAAGGACTCCAGCCACTCGCCATAGGCGATGATTTCACATGATCTCATCTCTGCACCGTATCCGAAGGACTATGTAGCCTTCTGGCATAATACTCAATGGATTTTTTTCCGGTTTATCAAAAATTTCTTCAGGACCACAGCACAGCGCGTAGCTCCGACTTGATTGTACGTTGCGGACCCAATGTCGCTGTTCTTTTGTCGCTTCTTATCTGGCCCTTGTGTTTATAATTCTCTGGATCTCCGACACTGCTCTTAATCTGGACCTAGTGGTAGCCTCAATACACCTTTAATTTATTTGGTTGGTACTTTTGAATCCCAACGAACCTGTTTAGTCAACTAACAAGTGCCTTAGGCCATCAAATTCCTTTGGATCCGCGGACTCAGCGTTTTCATTGTGTTAATGACTTGTTACTTCAGCGAATGAAAAGGTTTATTTACTGACTTGCAGTTCTTTTTACAGTTGGTATTCTTTTTTCTCTTCCAGTCAAGCTGGATCTCAAACATATCACAATGTCTCCATTGTCTTCTCAAATCAAGACCGAACCAGAGCACATTACTTTGTCCCAGTCAGCATTGAAAAACATGGACCACATCTCTCAACCCAGACACACCGATATGATCCAAGGAATCTCAAATATGGCCTCTAGAACGATCCAGGATGATGACCTTTCCAGTCAGGACAATTTCTCTTTGTGTTCCAGTACACATCAAAGCCATGGAACCCCCAATGGATTGCCGTCGTGGGCTTTAGGTGATGTAGATGCTCTTGACTCTGGCGTCATTTCATCCACCAAGCCTGAATCTCCAGAAGTTCAAATGTTGTCCTTCTCTTTATCTCACCAATTGATGCCATCTACCGTGGGCCCCCATGATGTTATGTATCATACCGGATCTGATTACTCGGGCTTCCAAGACAATGACCTGGATTTCTCGCATGCTCAGGATTTCTCCAACCATTATTCCTCGATGGTTGACCTGAATGCGTATGATAATGATGTATCCGGCCAAAGCGGGAACCAGTCCTGCACGGATGATGCCCTCTCCGTTAGCCACAGCTCTCACACAGATGACAGTCACCTGGCTGCCAATGATGCTTGGGGCTCTCTTGTTGGAGACACCCGCAATTACCATGGATCAGCCCTGGATCAATTTTCTTCCAACTTGTTTCACCCCGTTCCCGTTTCTCCCCCATTGACAGAAGCGAGTAATGATGTTTCTGTTACCTCTTCTTGTTCTCACTCCGGATACCCATCTTTCATGACTCACGAGGATGCCATGCTCAAGGATGTCACTGCCACTCCTGTTGGCAACCATGGTATCAACCTAGGAGATCCTCTGTTCCCCCTTACCCCGCCTCTCGCTGAGCAGGACCCAAACAAGTAAGTCCATACTTCATCCCTTCCTGCCGTGTTGACCTAACCCTAATCGTCACCCGCAACAGGACTATCCGGGCTTCCAAAGGTGCACGTAGACCAGCTCTCCACACTCCACCATCCCAGTCCCAAGTGAAGCAGCAGGAGCAAGAATTCTTCCCTCCCCTGCCAAAGGAGCCATCCCGTCAGAGATCCAAGGAAGGAGCCGAGTTGCGCAACCCACGGGACCACCCGTACTATTCTTTGCCCACCCACAGTGATGGCAAATACTACTGCCCTTTCGCGAATGGAGATAAGCCCTGCAACCACCCTCCGACCACTCAGAAATGTGCTTATCAGTAAGTCTTTGCATAATATTGTTTATCCTTTAGACCAGGTTACTAACAACAAGTAGTAAGTATCTGGACTCCCACTTGAAGCCTTACCGTTGTAAGGTGCCCGCTTGTATGGATGCCCAGTTGCAATTCTCGTCAAATGCATGCCTTTTCCGCCACGAGCGCGAAGCTCATGGATTCCATGGCCACGGTGACAACCCCCACCTGTGCCTGTTTGAAGGATGTGACCGCTCCATTCCCGGATATGGATTCCCCCGCCGGTGGAACCTTTTTGACCACATGAGGCGTGTGCATGACTATGCTTCTTCTGACCGACCCAGCTCCCCGGATGCTTCTCCCACCGCCGGACAAGCTGCCAAGAAGAAGGAGAGCGCCGGACGCAAGCGACGGGTGACGGGTGTTTCTGGTGCGCAGACCATGAAGCGTACCCGCTCCCAGTCCCAGTCCAGCACGCTCAAGGCGGTCGCACAGACCTCAGCCCACCACAGCCAAAGACTCCAAAATGCGGAGAGGAACTACTATAACTGCCGCTCCAGACTCCTTGAAGAGCTGGGCAACATCACTCCTCAAGATTCTTCCATGCATGAGAAGGTTAATGCCAGCCTTCAGGAGCTGATCACTCTGGGTCTGAACTACCGTCACATTGAAGCCAGCCAGGCTGCTGCCCAACTCGCCAACGGCCTCCCTGCTTGAATGATAGGAGAGGACCACCAATCATGCCGGAAACCTGATTCTTTTCTCAAGGTTACCAACGATTGGATGATTTTGAACTTTTGAACACCTCATGATCTGATCATGGGAACCCCTATGGATGTGTGACGAACCACGGAGCCACTTCGGGTTTTCTCCTCGGACAACTGTTTTGATTTCCTATTCCTGCGTGAAAGATTTCCTATTTTCGGGCCTTTCCAGGAGCACACTCCGCAGCTATGATCCGCAGCTATGATGCGTCTCAGACCATCGATCTCGCCTTGCCGCAGCTCACATGGGCAATTAACACTGCCCTGTTTCACGGGTGTTGTCTACTTAGTAGCAGCCCGGTGATGGTGAGCTCTGGCAACTGTTGGTGAGAGCTGCACCTTTGCCATTAATGCCGAAAGGCATGGCTTTTTGGACTGTTTTGCATATGCTTTGTTTTATCACATGTGTAGCTTGTTATGTACGCTCCCTGTACCTTGGTAACCGGGTGGATGTTCCGATTTGCCTTTCTGAACTTGATACCAGCTCCGATCCTCTGGAATGGGGAAACAACTATGGTCAACACCAACCAC
>ML742098.1:74379-103081 GCA_009193465.1 Aspergillus avenaceus | reverse complement strand
TTTTTATTATTTTCATTTTCATTTTTTTTTGTTTATTCATCGGCCCCAGTTAACTTGAGATGATAGATTAGGTAGACAGATTTTCTGTCCAAAGTTTAATATAAAGTAGTTTAGTGGTAAAATATTTATTATATATGTATATATAATTTTTTTTCTTTTTAATTTTCCGCTTTTAAAAGATAATTCTATAATGAATAAATGAATAAAAGTAGTACAATGGGGGTGCAATAATAATAATAATAATAATAATAATCAACAGATCCTTTTATTCATGAAGAGAAGGTAAATAATCACTTTTCAGTGTGCTTTTTTTCGACACACGTCTAATTTTCCAGTCGGGTCAGAGACTTAGAGGACAGAAACTCCAGATTAATTAAGATGGACTAGACTAGATAAACTGCGTGTCCTGCTCAGATCTGACTCTCGGCCTCGATACCTCTTTTTAGACAGCCGCCGATACAGTGATAAAAACCGATCAATAGAAATCTTGTCCCTTTTGTTCCTTGTCCAGATCAAAGCAATTGATTGGCCGGCTCTCTTCCTGGGAAAGAAAAAAAAAGAAAAAGAAAAAAGCAAGAATGCATCCACCCGTGTGGAGTGTGAAACCAGACTTGTCCATGCGCCATATTAAACCGGAACGAGTTGTTCTGGTCATGCTCGCTTCTTTTTTCTTTTTATTTTATTTTCTTTTTTCCCCCTCTTGCTTTCTCTGGAGCTAAAAACTCAGGGGACTCTTGTGAATACTTGCAGAACCCTTCCTTTTTTTTTTTTTTTTTTTTTCTCTCTCTTATTTTTTTAAGGGGAGGAGGAGATTCTTTTTGAACACTTACACATAAAGGGTGTTGTTAACCAATGGAAACCCTCATGTCAATTGTTGATCAATATGGCTAACTTCGATCGATAAATTCCCGAGTGGTTGGAGTTGCACCCGCCACCTTCTCGTGATTACTACCCTCCTGACAGTGAAACGGTCGACTAGTATCGCTGCAACATCTTAAAAGAATGCGAGATGGATGATGCTCCGCTATGTGAACTATCCAGAGTCTCGTTCTTTTTTAGGATACGGAACAACGGCTGCCATAGTTATACGGAACAACGATTGGACTGGTCATTCCGTGTCCATTTCAAGTGTTTCCGATTTATGAGGGCCCCATCTGTATTGGAATGGCCATTGAGAGGTCGATTCCCTCTGGTGCCGAGATGAAGTTAAGTGGGTATTGATGGATCCCTTGTCGGGATCCCCAACGCTTCCGTCCGTCGACGTTCAGTTGATTACAGGATGAGGGAAAAAAAGAAAAAAAAAAAAAAAAGAAGAGAAAGAAAAGAAACGAAATCAGCAGCATTGATGAAAATAAAATCAAAACACAGCAGTTCATGTGCACCCAGTATTACACGCACGGCCTTCAAGATCTGCCGAACTCCTAGGCTGAACACACCAATGTGCTACATAGGTTATACGAATGGCATCTGCTACATTGTATTTATCCTACCCAAGTGCAGTCAGACAGGGCTGTCCTGTTTAAAGAGAAAACATCTCTGTGGACATGGACAATGCAACTGAGTATTTATCCGATACTGTTGTAGTAGTATTGCTCGTTTCCCCTGCAACTAAGGGGAGCACCCATTCTGTCGGGAATCATGATCATCAGTTTGGCCACATATCGATTCGATTGGTTCGTAGCTTGCTTCCCCTCATCTCTCTTAAACAAGAGAGTATTGTCCAGGTTACAAAAGAACGGCACGTTGATGCACCCCACGAAGGGAACGGAAGCATATTCATGATACATCAACCTCAATGCTGAAGATATAAAAAAAGACAATAAAATGATGATAATAATAATAATAAATAAATATAAGATACGAGTACATAGTCTTGATGGTACCTGAGAAAGATACCCGAAGCAAGGCCGAGAAATTATCTAAAAGATCGAGATTCTGACTCGATTAGTGAGATGTTGAACAACTATTATTTGAACTATTGACGCTGATCCTGAAAACCAAGGTTTCCAACCTTACCTATTTCAGTAATAACCCCACTTCCGCATGACTCGCTGAGCTTTACCTTTTTGGGATTCTCACTTTACCTGTTTCTTATTCTTCTTCTTCTTCTTCTTTTTTTTTTTCCCTTTTCTTTCCCTTCACGCGATCGTCATTTCAAGTCCCGTCAATGATATCACTGCAGGATTCTTGAAGAAAGAAATGTAAAAGGGGTGTCGGCCTTACATCATGTTACCTCCATTTTATCTCCGAATGCCATGGAAAAATCAGAAATTCTCGTTCACATCTCAGCGCCCTGCCGAGGTAGTGACGATGTCCGCTATCGTGCTCAAGTCGAGGCCATTCTCGGCTTCCAGACTGTCTCTCGCCGGGTTATAACTTTAAAACCGGACGATGAGGTTGGTGAAGAGGGTGCTATCACCGCTGCCACTAGGGATAGACTGTTACACCCCCAGTCTCAATATCAATCACATTGCAACAATATAGCTCCCCAGGAACATGGGCTGCCTGTTATTGATGCCTCCAATCGTCCGCCCACCGTCATATCTAATGAGACGATAGCTCCTGATGAGCAAAGCCTTTCTAATGTTCAGCCACATAGCTGTTTCCGTAATGACTCTCTCGATAGTCCGGTGAGCATTATCCCTGATTCTCAGCCTGAGAGACTACCCTCGGACACCGGCAATCTGCAAGATGCCAACCAACAGCCAGTTCCTGTGCTTGACCTATATTCAACGGATGTGATTCCCCCAAAGCGTGGGTCGCAGACCACTTTGTCCTCATCTCAACAGAGCGTAAAAAAAACGCGCCGAGATCCGCATAATGCTAATGAAACCAATATCACCCAACGTGGTGAATCTCCAACACATTCCCACTTACCACCCGCTCAAAACTTCCCTTTGTCTCTCCCTGCAGAGATCAGACCCCCATTGCCTCCAATTTCGAAAGAGAAGTTCATAACCCATGTCACTCCAACTCTGGAAATGCTAGCTACGCGTCTAAAGGGAAGGACGTACAATCCGTTGCATCAAACCAGAGAGCCTGGCGCACTAGAACGAGGACACTGGTGCCTTCGCATAGACATTCTACAGTCAGTAGCGGCAGAGGATCTTACAGTGGCCCCAAATCGAACGAATGGTGTCCAAACTTGGGACATATCTCTATTTACTCGCTTTTGGGCCTTCCTCTCACAGTTTATTAGAGAAGGTCGTGCTGGTTGGGGTATATGGTGTATTGTGGAAGACGCATCGGATCCTCAGCTATCACATGATGCTTTCAAGCCAACGGTTCGTCAGCTGACCCTTAAAATCTACACCTGGGGTGAGGTGGCTTCCCATATATACTTGATGTTGTATCTTGCCAGCGAACGCCACATTCGCAAAATGGGAGCGCAATGGCGAGATGGCTGCAATGAGGTAGTTGTCCAAATGCCATGATATCCCACTCCCATCATCTTCCCCTAGAATAGAGCATTAGCTACACCCATCTGATCGTGAACAAATATTGGTTGTTCCCCCCATCCCTGCACGTACATCAACCATAATAATCTGCACGGACAGATGCTCAACACATCATTCGATCTACAGGGACAATTTTTCGTCACCAAAAGCCCGGAGAAGTTCGTAGCCCCGGTGTGGTGTCCGCTACTGAAAGCTAGCTGATTCTCAAAGTGGTACTGGTTTGTACATACAAGCAAATGGATGCATCAAGATGGTTTGAATAATTCACTGGACCCTTTACGTCGGCTAAAGCAGAAACTATAGTACAATAAAAACAATGCCAATTTCAAGACGAAAAACTCCATATTTTCAGACTTCGGGGCACAGATTGAAGGCAGAGCATGAAAATGCACATGTAGTTCACAGAGGAACTGATTATTGTCGAGGGGGACAAAATGAAAAAAAAAAACTGCCCCGAAGCAAGACAGAAAGGAAGGAGACAAAGTGCTGTAATAATATCAATATAGTCAACGAAAACGCAGAGATATGACCCCAAAACGTTAGCCTTAATTTACGAGATGCGATAAAAAGTCCGTGGACGCCGTGGATCAGAAAGACGGATGTTTCGGAAGAATGGTTAGATGCCTAATAGTTCAATTCGCCGCTTCCGGCCCCACCAACCGCATCAAGATCCTCATAGCTCTTGAGACTGCGGCCTTGAACAGCTTCCCGGGGGCCCATGGCTTGCTGAGCGGTGCCAGCTCCCATGGCATCAGCAAACCCACCCGCTCCGGCGAACGCAGCAGCCGCCGGGTGGCCAGGGGGGATGTAAGGGGCGCCAGTATTAGCCGGAAGACGACCGCCGGGGCCATACATGTTCGACATGCCACGCACTGGACTTAAACGGCCGCTTCCCGAGCCTGCATTTCGAGGACCTCGCCGATCGTACGGCCCAGACCGATTATTGTAGCGATTGTTACGTCTCATGGCACCCGGTTGGTGTAATCCAGAATGGTCGCCAGATACCATTCCATTTCCACTCCAAGACCCAGCTTGGCTAGGTACACCCATCATGCCGGGCAGTCCAGCCCCCGGTAATCCTTGGAGACTACCGGGGAGATTGCCATTTTGTGCCATGTACGGTGGCATGGATGCCAAGCTGAAGCCGCGAGGTGTTCCCGTCTGTGTTTGACCGGAAGTGAGCGGGAAATGACCATTGCTATTAGCATCAGACCTTGAAGGCGCAATTCGAGCAGGGTCCAACACATAAGCATTCACGAGAGAAAGCTGTTGCAATATTAGCTGTGTTGCACTTGTTTGTGAATTGGACCAGTACTTACGTCACTCTTGATGTTGTCATGCCACTCCGTGTGTCGTTTTTCCACATGTTTGCGCCAGAAGTAATCCGCCTTGAAAAGCTTGGAACATTCTGGGACCTTACAGCGGTACTTAGACTCATCTTCCTGCTTAACATGCTTGGCTAGTTCTTCCTCCAGGGCATCATCGACAGGCTTGCCACCCAGCTTCTTGATATCAACATTGTCTGGTTCAAGAATCTGCAAAAGTTTATCTTCAAAGGTCTTGACCCAGTTGAACGCACGCTGGAGTTGCTGCTCCCCCTTAGAACTGAACCGCTGTGGCCGCTTCTCCTCCGTAGACGATGGCTCCTCGCCCTCCTCATTTGATTCCTTCTTCTTGCTCGGGAAAGGTTGGCCCACAGCACTTGCACGAGCTACAGCTTTAGATTGAGTGGTAAGGCCTGCTCGTGGCCGACGAAGATGACCGCCGGGACACTTCCGGGCGAGCTCATGAACTGAGTCACTTTCAAATACACAAAAGAAGCAGAAATTATAGACTCTTCGTAGGTATTCCACCATCAAGTCGAGTTTCTTCTTCTTCGCCAGGAGTTCTTCGTCGTCTACTTCATCGTCTTCCCAACCTTCTTGTTCTTCACCTTCCTCTGCTTCTCCTTCATCCATATCGTCAGCATCAAATTCATTCCTTCTCTTCTTAACACTGACTGGGCCCGTAACAGGAGGTTGCAACCAGCCCTTTCCACGCAGTTCTTCAACCCGTTCTTCAATTTTAGTGTAACCATCGGCATTGCCACCCATTTCAGAGTCAAGTCTCGATACTAGGCGTCGAGCCAGTTCAAGGTCCCGCTCAATTCGCTCCGGAGCCGAGAACAGGTCCCACAGCGCCTTTTTGCGAGGCTGCGACGGTGGAACATGGACACCAACGTGGCATACGAAGTCTCCATGGATGGGATCATGTATGGTTTTATCGTTGATCGCTTCGAGGGCTTTATCAGCAGCGGTAATGCTTGCAGCCCCGTTTGCCTGCTCCATATCCTCGCCTTCTTCTTCTCTGCCGTCCCCTCTTTCCACAATCGCAACATCTGGGGCGGGGTGGAGCATTATCCATCCCATACGGTGATATTTCTTGGAAGGGTTTGGATCACTCAGACTGAGCCATTTGAACCCGCCTTCTTGCTCCCCTAAGTGTTCTTTGCAGAAGTCTTCGATCTTTTCACGGCTGACGTTCGGGGCCAAGGTTTTAATGAGCAATGCAGGTTGAGACAAAGCTTCATCGCGCAGCTCGCCACCCCTGGTTGGGAGCAAGTCAAGAACACCGAGTGTCTCGCCAACTGCTGTTGTCTCGCCTTCCTCCTTCTCGATGACACCGCCCGCTCCGTCGCTTTCGCTTTTATAAATACCCTCGAGGGTGAATTCATCAAACAAACCAACATCAATGTCCCGTTCCCATTGTTGATAAGCGCCAGTACGGAAATCCATCAAGCGACGGCGAAGGGGCTCATGTACTTGCGTAACGTAGCGTTCTTTAAACCACTCCTCATTTCGATGTTGCTGTACGAACGTCCTGGCCATTTTGATCTGAAGGTCTACCTTGTAGGTGTCATATGCGGCTTGGATGTCCGCCCTTTCTTTCTCCCGGTCTTCGCGGGCCTCACGCTCCCCCTTGACACGATCCGATGGTCGGCGTCCACCATGCTTTGCGCGCTCTTTCTCCTCTTTGATCGATTGCTCGGCGCGCCACCATTCAGCAAACCAGTTAAAGCCTACTTGAAAATCCAGATTCAAGGGATTGGGAAGGGGGTTAGTTGGGATAGGCCGCTTCCCTGAGTCCTGTCCAGGAACGTAGCGATCAATATTCGCAACATTTGGAGAATGAGCACGGCGACGATCATCACGTTCACGTGCGGTATGGTCCCGGGGCGTAGCATAGTAGTCCTCTCGTGAGGCCCGCCGAACAGAAGGTTCGTAACGGTCAATCATAACGGGTGAGCGAGAGCGGCCACGTCCACGACGACGGTCTTGCGAAACTGCTGTAGGTATTTGGTTAGTCAATGCGACAGCGAGAAGCGGAAGCATTAATATCAACCAACTACTTACCAGGCGATCTGCGTCTATATGAATCCGTTTGTGCTCTGGAGTAGGGATCCCCTTCTCGGGCCCTTCCAGGAGAACCGTAACCATCATACGAATCCATCTGGATGACCAATAGCGAAGCACAGTATGAAGTCTAATGTGCCGACGTTAAATCACTTGCAGAACAATATAGGACGCGGGTCTGGTCGGTAAATCTTTCTAACCGTAGCGGGGATAGCCGGAAGGCTCGCAGAACAGCAGAAACCGTGAACGTAAGCTATTACCGGAGATCATTAATATTAGAGCAGGTTTTTTCACTTGACGGGGGTGTCAGGTAGGTTGGGCGTTGACGAAGGGTATAGGAAACAGATTATGCTGAGTAAAGATGAAGTTGAAAGGTGAATCCCGCCAAACGGGAAGGGAGAGCAGGGAAGGCATTTTTTTTTCTTTTCTTTTTTGAAGTAACAAGAATAAACCCGAAAGCCGAATTAAGAAAGTGAGCGAACGCGCTCGCGTGAGTTGAGAAAAAAAAGATGGTAAAAGAAAGCGATGGGAGACAAATTGCAAGAAGCATTGAAGGTCTCGTGGGCCAATGAGGGCGCGACGAATTAACCGACCACTTCAAATACGAGAGAAGAGAGCAGCGAGCAAAATGAATAGAAGAGAATTGAGCCAATTTGAAAGAATAGTAGCGGGGGTTTGATAGAGAGTGAAAAGATGAGTGAGACAGGGAAAGGGGGTTCAGACGAGAGACAAGGGCGATAGTGACTGCAGTGAACGCGATATAAGAGGGCAAGATAGGCGACCTACAAGAAGCCTTATAAAGAAGGATGGATAGATGTAGAACAATCAGTTGTTGCAGAAAGAGTCCCTGATTGTGTCAAATCCAACAAATGCCGATGGGATAAGACGGCTGAACTGGGGGGGGGGGGGAAATAGAACCGGACAAGTGGGGGAAAAGAGGAAGCGGAAGGAACGAAGAGCTGGAAACAAGAAGCTGGGAAGGGGTCTGACTAATCACCATGAGGCTTGGAGAACCCGAAAAAGTCGGAGGGCCGGAGACCTTACCTGTACTCCGTATCCAATGTATGGACCTCTCCAGTCTAAGCTAAAAAGGGGCCTAGTGTGTTTACCTACTTCTCTGTACGCGGCGTACGCTGCGTAAAATCCTTAGATCCATATTCATACCATGGATGTACTCCGTACTTACTCCGTTCAGCCAACTAAAAGCAAAAAAAAAAAAAAAAAAAAAAAAAAAAAAAAAAAAAAAAAAAACCAACAATAACGGCTATGTTCTTTTTCAAGTACACTCTCCTAACATCTACCTTTTTAAACATACTCACATACAATAATCAGTGCGGTCATCAATGACTCAAAGTCTATTTATTCTAAGCTGTATTCACAAAATAAGCTATTGGCTCCATGCCGAGTGCTTTCACTCCAAGCATATCAAAAGCCACTAATGTCGAAAAAGTATGTCTTCATATTTGTACACGACTAGCGGGGGGAATCATCCGTCACGGGTCACATAAGAAGCAACACAAACACTCCCAAGAAAGAGAAAAGATAGAAAAAAGAGTATCTCAAAAAGAAAAGGTAATAACATGGCGTTGGATCAATGAGAAATGATAGAACATGAACATGTTGGCCACAGTAAGAAACCAAAGAGACTAGCTTGACCAAATTTTGTTTTCTTTTCCCTCTGCTGTCCATCTTCAACAACTCCAAGAATCAACATCACTGTGAGTAGCCAATCCGAACTCCGCTCGACGAGCAAGGGTGCTACAGTGACATAGACATTCCCTGTTGCCCTCCCACACGTAACTTGCATGTTTTCTCTTTACCAATGATGGGTTTGTGCCAGGGGCACAGATTCGGAGCCAAGGAAAGAAAAAAAAAAAAAAAAAAGCACGTTCCATGAGGGCGCAACGAGTCGAAGTATTTGAAAGAAGAGCAAAACGGAAAAAGAATAAGTAATGACGACAACCGCCGTATGCTGCAACGCGAATGGCATTGACGTATGCACCTTTGATGAAACTGCGTAGCCTGCAAGTCAGCACGCCAACCTTGCAGGCTGCGCGATCAGTGGGAGACCGGATTTAGCAGTAACTAACAATATGACGTGCTGGCATCGTAGATCATCTCATAGCTGGGAATAATGCAAAGTAAACAACAGAACAAAACATACCAAAGAAACAAAAAACAGAAGCAGAAAAAAAGAGAAGAGACGTCCATCAGAACATTCATTCCATACATGCATTCCCCGTCAAACATAGACAAATTTGACAGGAGTAATAAGAGAAGTTTCGTACCAACATAACATAACAATATAAACAGACATAACACTGGTGGCTGTCGGATAATAATACTCGGAACGTGATAGATGAGTAATCACACATCGCTCGCTACTAAAGCAAACACAAAGATAAGGAACCCCATCCATGAAGCCGTAAAGGTAGAAAAAAGGTAAGAATAAAAGCAGAATCGGATGAAGATGCGCTAGCGGTGTGAGTCTGGAATATCTGTTCTGTTGCGTATCGTTCAACCATCTTCGTCAGACGCCTCGGCAGAGTCATGTTCACTCCCCTCAGCGCTGGTGCTTGTTTTAGCGGCACTCATCTTAGTCTTCTTCGCTGAGTTCGCATTGTCATCGTTAACATCGCTAGATTTTCTTTTCTGTGCCGACGGAGGATTCTCACCGGTCGGCTTGTTCTCTGCGTTCTCTTGTCCATGGACCTGCTTCTTCTCCAGGTTTGCAACCTCGTCTGCAGTCAGGAAGCGACCACCGGGACCACGCGGTCGTCGCATAGCATGATTGTGACGCGATTCGTGCAAATACGGCTTGCGACCCTTCGACGTAAGTCGTAGTTGCTCTTCCAGCTTTTGCCGAGCAACACGTCGCTTCAATATGCGATGGAATTGCTTCGCATTAACGTAAAGAGGCGACTCTTCTACGGCGCCAGCAACCATCTCCGGGGAAGGTTGGTTTTGCTGGACCGGAGGCTGGGGTGGAGGTGGCATAGGCGGTGGCACTGAAGGCCGGCCAACATGGTTCAGAACCGGTTGGGCATTTTGAACATGTGGACTACCAACATGGCTCATACGACGTTGCTGCATCTGGGCATTTTGCTGCATCTGTACTTGTGAGCCCATTGGAGGCATTTGCCCTGGCATTTGCGGAGGGGAGCGAGGATTCCGTTCGTTCTTGACCTGCTGCACCCCAGCCATGCGTGGCGATCCACGAGGCCCCTGGGGCATTTGACCAGCCATTGAATCTTGGTGAAGAGGATAGAATTGCCCAGAGGCTGCCGCGGTAGCCATTGCCGCCGCTTGTGTTGGGGAAATCCCATATGTCTGTGGCATGGCGGCAGTTACCCCGTATGATTGAGGAAAGTTCATTTGTTGATGCACTGATCCCGGAGCATTCTGTGCCTGTTGATAGTGGGGCTGCGATGGGACGATAGGGGAGGCTTGATGCGTAGGGTGAGCTTGCTGCATATGCGCCTGAGGATTGGTGGGGGATGTCATTGACCCCACTGTTGAACCCGGATTCGGCGGCGCTGTCTGATACGGGGCCGTGATATGGGACGGGGCATGGGGGTGTTGGCCGTGAGGCTGTTGGTACTGCGGAGGGTATTCCATCATGAAGTCGCGACGGCGCTTCCCGTCACGCTTCCAATACGTAGCGTGATTGGATCGATGTGACTGCCAGGCACCAGGCAACCGGAACCAATAAGAACTTCTAAAAACAATAATTGGTGGGTTGATACCACCTTTTCTTGATTAAGAGGATGAGAGCAAGAGGATGATAGGATATCGAAGCGCCGTTGCACTCGACGGATATCACGGTCGCGCACACGAGGGACAGCCGCGAAAGTAGTTGTTATTCGCAACTGATGATTCGACGAGTTAAATTCAAAAGTCTGCAGGCGCCCAGTAAGTGTCAGCACGGAGTGCAGCGCCGACCGGTCACTGGGTCTTTTAGTGGGGTTGGATGGGGAATGAGAAAGGCGCTTGCACCACGGCGCTTACCTTTGGTTTTGTTTTGTTAATACAGAGTTCAACTATCGGCAGCAAAATGATTTCCTCAAAATGTGAACTCCCGTTTGCCGAAATGACTTCGAACAATTTCTGGAGGCAATGGGTCTTTTGTGCGAATCCTTTTTACGCTCACGTCGGAGTGTAACGTGGTTGGGCTCTGATGCAGCAGACCAGGGTGCCCTCGGTAGTATGTCGCACCTTTGATGTGTTGTCAGACGAAATGCGATGTTTTTGTCAATGACGCAGTTATCGTTTATCGCCAGCGCCAGCCAAACACGGGAGAGGCGGGAAGGGAGGGGGGTGAGGAAAATTTTAATAAAAAGAAAAATAAAGATAGAAATGGACATACAGTATGGTTTGAGGCGACAACTGGCAGACTACCTTGATTAAAATCCTTTATCGGTCAGGCTGCTCGGCCACGTCCCTACCAGGTGAAGATGAAGGATATAGTGATATGAGGCGGTGCGAGCGGCGTGTCCTGCCAGACTTTTGGGCCAAGAGGGTGAGGCTATCCTGGTCCTCGGTCACCTCGACTTTAATGCGACTTGACGAGTGACTGATGTCAAAATGCGCCTAAGAATGGTTTGCACAACTAGATCAAACTACAGAAAACCATCAGCATTCCTTTTCTCCACCAACTAAAACTTTCAACAGCTGATTTGTGCGCTGTCATGACAGGGGTTTGGGAAAGTGGTGGGGGAGGGGAAAGGGTGATATCGTGGCGGTTTAGTCTATCCAGGGCTGAAGGATGTATGCGTTGGCAAGCGGGTATTATGATGCAGCCGGTAACATACCTTGAAGTTGCGATGCAACTCTTGATACAAGAGAAGCCTTTGTTCGCGCGCGCGTAAACAATGAAAAGTGACCTGATAGTTACTTCTCGGTTTGTGACATAAGGGGACTTGCGCGTCTATAGCTAAGGACAAGGATGTCAGAGGTGTATAGGAACCAGAGTAAATAAAAATACGACGCGTGCTGATTGGACCATCGCTGGCGGGGGTTTGGTCGCAATGGAGGCAGAGCGCGACAATGACAAAGTGAATGGATAACAATGTACAAACCACCAAATAGCGTTAAAAAAATATTAAAATAAAGATAAATCGAGACATAATACAAAAGTGCAGGGGCAAAAAGAATGTATACAGCAAATGAATGCGACATGGATCGAGGCATGGTTTAGGTTTTTTCTCTCTTTTTTCTTTTTCTTTTTCTTTTTTTTAAAAAAAGAAAAAGAAAAAGAAAAAGAAATAAGAGATGAGAAGAGAGAGAGAAATGCAGTCGCGGGCCGCGATTAAGGTCAAAGGCAAAACAACACGCTGAGACCGTTTTTGGACGGAGTCATAATTACCTGTGTAGCAAGAGATATCACTATATCAATCAACGAGTGACACTCAACGCGATGGAACTTGACCACAGCCTTCAATCACGGGAGAAGGTACTGGGAGGGATGATGATTCGCGGGGCGAAAAAGAGTGCGATCTCTACCAACGAGAAGGCGGACAGCGCAAATTTGGCTAGTGCTTCTGCGCGAGCAGATGTGGGCTGCCGCTGATGTCAGTCCGGTCCGGATTGATCCGTGAACGACCCAACCCAGGTTCTGTGTCTTGGAATTGTTCTTGTGTATTGATTGGCCAGCAGCAAGGTAGACAGTAACAAAGAAGCACAAAGCAGTTTGATTTGTGGAATGAGGTGACAATTGTGCAAAGTGAATGAGAAAAAAGGGAGGGGGAAAAAAAGAAAAAGGAAAAGGAAAACAAATACACCAACAATTGAAAATGTATGCTGTGTTTGAAACGTACGACAGGTGCGAAAAGAAGTGATGGGATTTGTTAGAGTCGGCCTTGGAAGGACATACAGTGTAACGGGATTGGGCACAGATCAGAATAAGGTGCTCAAATCATAAAACAGAATCAACCAAAAAAATGATAAGATAACCCAGAATGGAGTCAAGTCAAAACAAAAACTACACGACGTTGAGCAAGGGGGCAAACAATATTCCACGTACCTACGAGCAATGATTCGACCACAACCGTGGGAAATTGTGAGGGAGAGTGATCAATCACGAGGAGAAAACAGATGGGGGGTGGGCAAGAAAACAACGATTGGGTTGGACGAA
This sequence comes from Aspergillus avenaceus, assembly GCA_009193465.1. NCBI lineage: Eukaryota > Fungi > Ascomycota > Eurotiomycetes > Eurotiales > Aspergillaceae > Aspergillus > Aspergillus avenaceus. The sequence goes on along the minus strand of ML742098.1, from coordinate 90,098 downwards.
AGGATCAGTGATCTGAAGCCAACCCCAACGTGAGCGAGTAGGAAAAAAAAGAAATTGGCAGATAGCCAATGGGTTCTGTGCGGCCAGTTAAGTTGACGACTGGAGGGCACGCAGGGACTGGAGATGGCTGGATGACCAACGAGAGGAAGCAGAGAGAGAAAGCCGCAGCGACGAGAAGGGGCGGGCGATGGGGCATTTGTACCGGACGCGCTCACTGACGAGCTGACTGGCTCGGCCGCTCGTCTAGCGGTCGAAGCGGCGAACGCAATTAGACCAACCGACTGATTCATAGCTGGCCCCCGTATGGTTCCGTATTGTCACCGTGCTCAGCCCCACTTTTATTTTTTTTTTGATTTGGTCAATGTAAAATTAAAAATCACCCACTGAGTATACAAGCCCATCCATCCCTCCTTCAAAAATGCTAACTCCATTCGGGAAGAGGTACAGGCGTCCAAAAGAATATTAATATTAATTAGGATAGTCATCTCGAGTAGCTTACTATAAAATTCTCTGGTTACATCGAGTTGATAATCCTGATTTTCTAATATCAATACCCGTATTTTGGGTTATTCTATGTTGACATGTCAATTATAAATAACCTGCCAGTAGATAGGGAAAAAAAAAAAAAAATATTGGAGCAAATAGAGAGGAAGAAAGGAAAGAAAAAGGCCATCCATAATACTATATGCCTGACAGATTCCGCTTGTTTCTCTCCAAGTGCTACACTAGTAGTAAGAGATTCTCTCTCTAAATCTCTATATTCTAATTCTTTCCGCATTTGCCTTTTTTTTTATTGACTGATATTATTTCATTTTATTTTATGTGTTAATAAATTGTATCTTATTCTGTCCTTCTTTTTAAGAAAAGGAAATTTCCTCCTTCTCCCCTATCACTTGTATGCGGTGTAAATCCGGCCATCCCGACTCTGTGACGCGCATCATGTGCAACCCAGAGCCGGCGAATCACCCTCGGGATTTAACCCTGTCAGTGACAAATCTACCAGCCACTCCCATTGGTTTTTAACCTTGGAACGTCGGTCCGTTTATACGAAGTATGCATTAGTATGTTGACAGCAAGATTACCTAGCCAAAGGATACTTTAAGGGGAGAACGATAAGGAAAACAAAATAAGACGAATGTGAAAACTTTGAAAACGTGATTTTGCTACATTCGCAATATATTGTTTTGTCCTCTGCATATCATTGCAACTCTCCACTGAGCGCGATTAGTGTTAAGTCAGACACAATGATGTCCTGCAATTTCATTTACAGGATCTCGGCGGACCTCGTAATAACTTGGGGGTTCGGCTACATTGCCTAATAAGGAAAGACATTGACAACGGCGTATTTGATGCACTGTAGCCCATGTATCAGCTTTGCAGACTGTAGGTATCACTTGTTGCTAAACCACGATGACCCAGGAGTATAACCATAAGATTCACGTGGATTGAATTGCATCTCTCCCCATGTCTCTATCTCCCCATTTCTTTATTTTGCAAAGTCTCCTGTAACCCCTCTCCTCCAATTTGACTTATTGCTCCGTATTTGTTGTAGGGTAGTACAGAGGCAGAATCCCGGGAATATGGAGCGAACTTAATACGGGGTACAAAGATATAAGTATCCACAACCGCTCTCTGGTGTAAACTCTGCTCTCACATATATGTAGTGATGCTTTTATCATAATCATTGAATATAATGTGCTTAGTTTTGTAGTCGCACTCTCTAGTGCTTTCACGGGGCACGTATATACTCCGAAGTATGAATAAATCAATTTTTTTGGGGGGGGGGGGGGGGGGAAAAAAGAAAAAGAAAAGGAAAGAATAGAATAAAAGCCGAGGGGCGGGGAGGTCCCAGAAAGGAAAAGGAAAGGCAAATCTTATACGGATTACATTACTAAGGACCAAAACACGTTACGTCATCGTTCCAAGCATGTATGTATCTATATTTAAGATACCGCCAAAGCTGGTCATATCCTGCAGACCATAATATGTGTGTACCTAAAATATATGGGTCGTGTACTGAACTGCCTGATAAATAGTTGTCCAATCTCAATCACTAGCTGCAAACGATGGTAGAGTATTCTGATTCAATGATCCATGCCGATCTGTCCCACACCACGTGTGGGCATCTAACCGCTGGATGCACGCACCTATTAAATGCTCAGGTTCGGAAAATTTCAACTGGTGGGTATAAATAAGTACTTGTCTGTATCGATGTCGAGAAGTCCTAAGAATGTTTCTCATACCTTTGATGATGCATAAAATAAGCCCATTTTAGACTTGGCCCAAATTTGCTTCATTTGATGTGGACACCATACATTACTGTATTGAAACCTCGTGAAGTATGTATCAATGTACTTGTGTACTACATAAACATGGTACATAAAGCACCTTTTATGAACGGGTCGGATACTAATACCATCTGACGTCAATGTCAAAGAAGGCACACCGCTCTTCAGGAATGTACGGGTCCCAGGTCGCCAGGTCGAGCACGTTTTTGGTTATTACTAGTAGGTTACTAGTAATAACCAAAAACGTGCTCGACCTGGCGACCTGGGGACCCGTACACCCGCTCTTCAGCCGCGAAAGCTTCCGCTCAGACTTTGTATCAATGTTGTAATGGAGAAAACACACTGACATTTCACCATATATGCTTGTTAAACATTCAAATCTTAAGGGCTTATGAAATTCATTATTTAGTTCTCTCTTACTGGCTTCCTTTCCTTTTTGCGGGGCAGGTAAAATGGGCTTCTAGTGCTTGGTGTTGATATCTGCAGTTAAGTAGGGTTCCCGCCATCTACTTGGGTATTGAGCAATTGCGCTAGAATTGAGTTGGACCAACCTTTGTGCATGAGGTGCTCGTTACACGTGTAGATGCATTTGACAAGATGATTACAGTTGTGTGTTCCAGCTTTTGCACATCCCTCAACCCTTTTAGTCCAAACCTCATATTGATCTTAGAGCAATTTATGAATTTTCCTTTTCTTCAAATTGCAGCACTGCGATATCTACGTCATCATCTTTGTTTGCATGTTCGACAAAGAGATTGCTTGTGTCACTATGGTTTCACAAAGACTGTCGATTTGTAATAGTTTCAGGTATCCTAAGAATGATCACTCATACAAAATTTGTTTTGTATTACCTATATTTTAACAGTCTATTAGCTAACGGTTGTTGTAGTCCATGGGTACCAGACATAGCAACAACAGGGAGCCCATGCTATCAGTGAGGGCAGTTACCACGCACTAATCATAGTACTAATATGTTAACCCTCGCATGTTGACCTGACGCCTCGATACCTTCGACTACAGCAAGAGGAATTTGTGCTTCTGCATTTTCCGTGCAGCCCCTTCGGATGGATAGGAACAAGATGGGGACAGATGAGATTACACTTTGTGTACGCTTTTGAATATTCTAGTTCATAAGTTGGGTAAACCACTTGTGTTTTCAAAATCTTCAAACTACACTTGTGGAAGACTATCCTACGAAACAACCAACGCTACGGCGTGTTCTTTGGCGCTGCAAGTTCACCGTCAATCCATGCTTACATCTTGGGCATATTTCATGTTACAATAGTCGCGCAAGTTTGCAGGAAAGGTTGTCTCGACACTTTTTGGGATAGCTGCATAGGGAATAAGCGGGGTGGAGAACACCGAGTAACAGAGAAGACACGCTTGCAGCGCATTTTCAACTGGGAAATAATCGGGGGTCATTGCAAAATCCGAAATATTAAGCGGCAGACGTCCCATATCATACGTCCTACACTGAAATTTCTGGGTGACTGTCGTTACCCTACTGGTTGACGTGGCTCGATTCGGCTCTGCACATAAATTTGGCGACTCAAGGTCAATTTCCGCGGACCTCAAATGTTGAAGCTCTCACATATATGCATCGGAGTACTGCAGCACCCCAGATGGGGCCGGGGCAACGTAACTCGCTATTAGGAAATGCTACTCTGCTCACATTGGCTCTTCGCGGTTTAGATGCAACGCAGCACCTGATTATTGCAAGGAGGTATAATGAACAGGCAAATCTCGTCCAGGATTTCCGCCCAATGGGAGGCTATAAATACTTCTTTGCAGGTTAATAGGACAACCCCTAGTGCGGTGTGCTGACGCTATAATTGTCCCATTGGTCGTCTAACATAATGAGTGGACACGATTTACCGCTCTATATCCTTTTCGGTGGGTGACTAGACCAATACTCATCACTATCACACTTCCAAGGATTACCACCGGAAGGTTTATCACCGAGTCCAATCCATAACTTGGCAACCTATGGCTGTTTATGGCTACATGAAAGGACTGGCATGTCTTCGGTTGTCTCGAAGATTACGATGGCCATAAGACCCTTGTCAAACGTATGTTGAGAGTGGAGACTGAGAGCTGGTCAATGGATGAATCAAGGTATGAGGCATGTTTCTATCTGTACTGGGACTATCAATTAGTACTATTTATCATTCTAGTCTATTTTTTTTTTAAAAAAAATTTTACTTTGATTCTTCGTATCTTTTCATGTGTATGCTGCAGCAAGGGGAGGCCATTGCTGATTCGTTATGCATGCTCTGTACTCTGTATGACATGACGAAGACAAGGTAGCAGTGAAGTAAATGGATAATATATGGAGCTATACGCATTTAAACCCACTGATAGTGTTGAGCAGAGTATCCCACAAATAGACCCCTTACAAAATTTCTTCCCAGGGCTCAACCCTTGGACTACAATGCATACATATCGGGCACCCAGGCACCAATGCCGTTGTACATACTTCATACATACAGTCCTTACGTAGGAAGATACTTCGCACCATTGGGTGGTACCACGGTCTTTGTTAGGCTACAATCAATCATAGTTCACCGCTTGCTACATGTTCATCTCTTACAGGCCCGGAGGGTAGTGGTCCACAGCAGGGCAGCCAGCTGTACATGCAGTGAGTTCACGACTAAATGTTTTTTTATGCGCCTGTATCAGTCATTAGATCACAGTTTCATAGAGACGTGTATTGTTGGAGAGAAACAAGCTCCAGATGTACGAGAGAGTCAAGCAGATCAAACTTTATCCAACATCTTACAACATCACCTGTTCAATCGCAGAATATACATATGAAGACAAATCCTTTAACCCATAGCACGCAGTCATGAGTTTTTCTCACTTGAGCTATGTTTGCGCAATGCAAATAACCCTCACCACGCTACTTTTATTTGTGGCTGTGTACAGTTCAATTCCTCACATGATGGTTGCGCCGTGTTCAAAGACAGAACCAGAGACGGGAATCCTCGCTATAAGTCAACTAATATTTGGCCAAAAGGTGGGCAAAAGCATGAAAACAGTCCCATTATCCACGTGTCTAACCAATCTTGTGCATCAACTTGAGTGTGTTGCGTTGTCCACAATAGTGGGATGTATCTTTTCAAATTAAAAAAAAAAAAGCGGGGTGTTTTGTTTATCCACTTGAAGGTTCTATATTTTTGATGCCTGAGATGCCTCGGTGCCCACAGCGGGGACTTTGATTATAGGATGAACTACACACCCCATCTTTCTACCTGGATAATCTCATGCTCTTGTTTTATTTGCTAGTAAGTACTAAAATATTTGTTTCTTTTTACTCTATTTTCCGGTTTGAAAAAAGGGTTTAGGTTTTCTTTTCTCTTTTCGGCTTTTGTTCACTTTAGCCCCTCCAAAAAAAAAAAAAAAAAAAACTGACCCTGTGGAGCGGAGATCGTTTGCTTACCAGTTATTTTGTATGACTCGCTTGTATATATATACACTAGTACATGCAGTCCACGAGATGCTTCGCGTCTCTAAACTAGTTTTCTGACCCGGTGATCTATCTGTACAGAACAATTTGGTCAATCGAGAGTTGGAAAATCATCAAGTCACGTGAAACTATTTCCTCGGCCCAGTAGTTCTCTGGGGTAACATACCTACTACTAACCAGGATGTAAGACTATATTCCGGTAAACCAGATAGATGTATGCATCAAGATCATACTTGTGGTAGCCTATCCTAAATTCCTTATAGAATCCCTGATTAGGACAATTTGATATAACCTGGACTGGACGGGAGGCATTGGGTTAGGTCTACATGGGGTAAAATTCTACACGATACAACGTACAAGAGGATTGAAGCTACCTATAGAGGGGTGGGTTTATTCGAAGGTTATTCTTATTCTTCATTGATTTTGACGGACTATAAAAGTGACCGGGGTTCCTACCATAGTGACTATATAAGCGGAGAAAACAGTGGGTGCTAAAACTGACATGAGCTCATTGGAGGACGAATCAGGGACGATTTAGAGGAAATAAAATTGTTATGTACCTGCATATCAGTGCATGTCATTTTCAACCACCACCACTTGCCGGGAATATCCACTCTAAAGCAATAACAGAAATATTTTGCCCAGTAGATTATTGTATAAACTGTGTGAGTTATGTGGATTGAGATGTGTCTATGATTGGAAGCTGAAGTGGCTTATCTAATCCACCCGATGACCCGCCCTTTCGGACTCCCGTTGCTTTTCCGTGTTCTGCGGAAGGGGAAAGCAAGTCGGCCAGACTTCCATTCGACCTATCCTTGTCCTACAATCCCCCCCTGCACTCAATCTCAATTCTTCCTAACACCCGTTATCTATACTGGTCGCGAAACTGGTCCCATTCAAAGGTGCGTGACTCAACTTTTCTTTTTGCAACCAGGGCCCCTGAGACGCGCTGGAGTACCACTGCCTTCCCCCCCAAAAAACACGGATGGGATATATTGTATATGTCGCCTCTGTTGACATTTTAATAACGACTTCGTTTCGAATCTGAGAAAGGCACAACAAATCTTTTTGAAGGGAATATACTGAACGCAAAAGATAGCTGAGCCGCGATATTCTTTAGGGCGGCGCTCCTCGAGGCGTTCGCGACTCGTGTTCTCCGATCGCTATCGCTTGCGCTTGTTGATTTGTGTCGGACCCGACTCTCCAATAGACAACGAATAACACACCCCGGGTGCATGGGGAATCAGTGATCATGGTAGGCGGTGGAAATATCAAGGTGGTGGTGAGAGTGCGGCCTTTCAATAGCAGAGGTGAGTCAAACAATGCGATAAATCACCGGTACCTCGTATTTCCTCGACATCGGCTGACTGGAGCACCTTGTTGGAATCAGAAATCGATAGAGGGGCACAATGTATCGTTCAGATGAAAGGAAACCAAACCGTTCTCACTCCGCCACCGGGGGCCGTCGACAAACTACGGAAAGCTGGCGGCGGAAAGGGAGCGGTAGAGGGACCGAAATCTTTTGCCTTCGACCGTTCATACTGGTCCTTCGATAAGAATGCGCCGAACTTTGCGGGTCAGGACAATTTATTCGACGATCTAGGTGTGCCACTTCTGGATAATGCTTTTGGGGGTTACAACAATTGCATCTTCGCGTACGGTCAGACTGGTTCCGGAAAGTCGTATTCGATGATGGGCTATGGCAAAGAGTACGGTGTGATCCCCAGAATTTGCCAATCGATGTTCGAGCGCATACGCGGCATTCAACAAGATAAGAACCTCGGCTGTACAGTGGAAGTGTCATACTTGGAAATTTACAACGAAAGGGTCCGCGATCTTCTTAACCCTTCCAATAAAGGAAACCTCAAAGTTCGCGAGCATCCATCAACGGGTCCCTACGTCGAAGATCTTGCAAAGCTGGCCGTGCGATCATTTGAAGAGATCGAGAACTTGATGGACGAAGGTAACAAGGCCAGAACTGTCGCCGCCACAAACATGAACGAAACATCTAGTCGGTCTCACGCTGTATTCACATTAACTCTTACACAAAAGCGCCATGATGCGGAGACGTCAATGGATACGGAGAAGGTCTCGAGAATTAGTTTGGTCGATCTTGCAGGTTCCGAAAGAGCAACTTCTACCGGTGCGACCGGTGCCCGTCTAAAGGAGGGTGCGGAGATTAACCGTTCGCTTTCGACACTTGGACGTGTTATCGCCGCCCTCGCAGATGTGGCTGCCGGAAAGAAGAAGAATGCGTCGATGGTACCGTACCGTGATTCGGTTTTAACTTGGCTGCTGAAGGATTCATTAGGAGGTAACTCTATGACTGCCATGATTGCCGCCATTTCGCCGGCCGATATCAACTTTGAAGAGACCCTTGGTACCCTTCGATATGCCGACTCCGCTAAACGAATCAAGAACCACGCTGTTGTGAACGAAGACCCGAACGCACGGATGATAAGGGAACTGAAGGAAGAATTAGCACAACTCAGGTCTAAGCTTGGAGGTGGTGTAGCCGGAGGTGCAGGGGTGGCAGCGTCCGGTGCAGGAGCAGCGGCTGGTGGGTTACCACCTGAGGAGTATTATCCCCCAGATACGCCATTGGAGAAGCAAGTTGTGTCTATTCAGAAACCTGATGGGAGTGTTACCAAGGTCAGCAAAGCTGAAATTGTAGAGCAGCTGAATCAGAGCGAAAAGCTTTACAAAGATCTGAACCAAACGTGGGAAGAGAAATTGGTGAAAACTGAACAGATCCACAAAGAACGCGAGGCTGCGTTGGAAGAGCTAGGAATAAGTATTGAGAAAGGGTTTATTGGCTTAAGTACACCGAAGAAGATGCCTCATTTGGTTAACCTGAGTGATGATCCACTGCTTGCCGAGTGCCTTGTTTACAACATTAAACCAGGGACTACTATGGTAGGGAACATGGACCAAGGAAGCCATGTGGAAATTCGTTTGAATGGCTCCAAGATTCTTGCTGATCACTGCAAGTTCGAGAATGTGGATAATGTGGTCACTATTGTACCCAGTGATGGCGCTGCTGTCATGGTGAATGGTCTGCGTATCGACAAACCTAAAAGATTGAAAAGCGGATTTCGAGTAATTCTCGGCGATTTTCATATATTCCGATTCAACCACCCCCAAGAAGCCCGGGCTGAAAGAGTAGAGCAAAGCCTGCTACGTCACTCCGTTACAACAAGCCAGCTTGGCTCTCCAGCACCTACCAAAACACATGACCGATCATTGAGCAAAGGAGGCTCAGAAGTCGATGGTGATTCGAGCAGAGCTGATTCTCCGATGCCGTCACAGCAAGGGCGCGAATCAGATTGGCTCTATGCTCGTCGAGAAGCTGTCAGTGCCGTGTTGGGACCTGACCATATATCGCATATGCCAGACGATGAACTGGATGCCCTTTTCGAAGATGTGCAGAAAGTAAGGGCCACCCGACGCGGGCTGGTAGAGCAAGAAGAAGACTCTGATTCCGTGAGCTCCTTTCCTGTCCGGGATAAGTACATGTCAAATGGTACTATCGACAACTTTTCCCTCGACACTGCCATAACGATGCCTGGAACCCCTCGTCAGCATGAAGATGATGAGGGCCAAAGCGGGGGCGATACTGCATTGAATTCCGTACGTCAGGATATGCAACGTCGGCTAGACCAGCAGAAGGAAGAATACAAAGAAAAGTTAAGAAACGCAGATGTCACATCAGGTCAAGGCGTTGATGATTTGCGCACCGAAAAGACTCGGATGGAAGAGGCCCTTCGGACAGCAAAAGAAGAATTCGAGGAGCAACTAAGGAAGCAGAAGGAGGCTTTTGAGTCTCACATAAAGGACATGGGCCAACCACTCCCCAAAATTTATGAAAACGGTTTCGCGAAGTTAGACACGAAGGAACTCGGGATAGCCAAATCAGTTTTTCGCCACTGGACGCAGCAGAATTATGTTCGCATGGCGGAGAAGGTTTTGCAGCATGCTTCCTTATTAAAGGAGGCTCAAGTCATGAGCCACATAATGGATAAGAATGTCGTTTTCCAGTTTGCGGTCATTGACCATGGACATAACATGGCGTCATCTTATGATCTGGTGTTGAATGGCATATCAGGAGATGAAGATATCGTGCTGGATGAGGCCAAAAAGCCTTGCATAGCAGTCCGTGTAATTGACTTCAAGCAGTGTGTCATTCATCTCTGGTCCATTGAGAAGCTCCAGCGTCGACTCCAGGCTATGCGCCAACTGCATCAGTACATTGACCGCCCAGACTACATCCAGCATTTCAGGCTGGAAAACCCATTCTCTGAACCTTGCTCTCCCCAGTATTCTCTGGTGGGTGACGCGGATATTCCTCTCACAGCGGTGTTTGAGACACGGGTCCAAGACTTTTCCGTGGAAATTACCTCACCTTACACCCAGAATATCATCGGTATCATTCGATTATCACTAGAGCCTTCTTCGGCTCAAGCGCCCTCGTCAACTCTCAAGTTCAATGTCGTCATGCGTGATATGGTAGGATTTGCCGAATGGGAAGGAAGCGATGTCCACGCGCAACTCTTCGTGCCCGGTATCTCTGAAGAAGGAGGCGCCACAACCACTCAGATGATTAGTGGGTTTGATGAGTCCCCGGTACGATTCGAAAGCGTGCACAGCATGAGTCTCCCGCTTTCTAGCCCACGTACAGCGGCCCTGAAAGTTTGCGTTTATGCTCGTGTCACCCACATGCACCTGGACAAGCTTCTTAGTTGGGATGATATGCGAGACTCAGCAGAACCGCCCCCTCAGAAGCGCAAGACTCCGCGAATCCCAGAGTCCGAGTTCTACTCGGAAGAGAGACACGACGTATTTGCTAGGGTCCAATTACTTGAACTGGCTGAAACGGGAGAATATCTACCTGTCGAAGTAGTCCAGAGTAATAGTCTCGATGCAGGCACCTACCAGCTCCATCAAGGCCTTCAACGTCGCATCATGATAAACCTGACTTATAGTTCAACTGAAAGCCTCCCCTGGGATAATTTGAGTAATATACGGGTGGGCTCTGTCCGACTGCTTGACCCATGGGGTAAGATTCCTGACCAGGATCTCCAGACCCCTGATGTTCAGTTAAAATTCCACCAGGAGCCGGTCAGGAAAGACAATGCAGATGGAACGTCAAATGTCACTATTATCGGCCAGTGGGACTCTAGTCTACATGGGTCTCTTCTACTTGACCGGGTCACTGCGGATAAATATCGAGTACAGGTGACAGTTAGATGGGATCTAATCTCATCGCGATTGCAAGACCCTGTATCGTTTGACGTGGACCTGACTCTTCAAATTCAAGGTCGCACATATGTGCGCCCTCAGTCGATGTTCAAACAGTTCTTCAATTCAACACGGATTGTTCATTCGACAGTCCGCATGTTTTCATTAGCTGTCCGGCCGGTGTCGGCAAAGCGAGCGGCTGATTTGTGGCGCATGAACACTCAGAATGATTATGTGAAAGGGGAAGAGCTTCTGACAACCTGGTCACCACGTAAAGTCTCGCTTGTACGCGACTATGTAGCGTCTCGCAAACGGAGGCGACGGACCGCCGAATTAAATGCCGCTAAAGGAGCGCTCAGTGCCAATTGCTTAATACCATCGCCGTCCCGGAGCGGACGGTCGACGCCTCTTCGAAAGCTGGAGCTCGATGATCGTAAAGCCAAGCTTCTCCAAAAATACGTTCAGCTTTGGACCACAAATACTGATCCGATCGAAACGATTCTTGTCCGGAGTAATACCGAGCCCCCTGCAGGGGGCGCAGCTTTCGCGTCGCGTGCAAAACAGCTTTCAGGCGATGATTCTAGTTCAATGTCCGATGATGTGCCACTCAAGCCACGATTCATCGCCACCATCCAGACCCTTCCGAAGAACCCTTCATCTCTGAAATCAGGGTACTTGTTGACACCCGATGATACTAATAGCCATTGGGTGCGGCGTTTTGTTGAGCTCCGCCGACCGTATCTTCATATTTACTCTGTTCCTGAAGGGGATGAAATCAACGCCATTAATCTACGAAATTCGAGGGTTGACCATGCCCCCGACTTTGCGCGGTTACTTGACGGTGGAGGCACGACCGACCATGGCATGTCGCCAAGGGGCCGTCCGAATGTTTTCGCAGTATATGGCTCACAGAATACGTTCCTGTTTGCGGCCCGGACCGAGGCTCAAAAAGTTGAATGGATATTGAAGATCGATGAAAGTTATTTTAGCAATAGTGCGCCCAAGGCGCCTGCCAACCGCTTTGGAAGATAAATATCGCCTCAGGGTGTCATGACCTTATGATATGTGCTGGGCTTGTCCTTTTCTTTTGCTTTATATGGGTTGGCAATGCGTTTTCACCCTCTCTCATTCTCCTTCGCTCCGCTCTCGAGCGTATACGACATTATTGAAAATCTCGGTCACTCGGTTTCTTGTTTCCCATTTTGGTTGAGAGGCAGGCCTGGAGTCTTTGTTATACTTACCCCTTATCTTCGTGATACACTTGATTGATTTTGAGATACCCCTGATACACTGACACTTGCAATCTCCCTGTACATATTTGAGCATTCTCTTTTTTTTTATAACGTATAGACAGGAGGCCCAACGTGTCCGCAGGCGGCAACGGCCCTGTTTAGTGAAATAGTTTTTTTTTTTTTTTTTTTTTTCCCTTCCCCTTCAACATAAATTGACTAGAGTGAGCATGCCGACTTAAGGGGTCGATGTCATGACTCGTGATTATTGTATGTTGTCTGTCTTTTCTTTTTCTCTTTCTATTAAACTCTCCTTCCCTCCCATCAGCGTATGTTGCTTTTATGTTCCTATTTTCTTATTTGCTAAAATTAGACAAAGGTCTCCACCCACAAGGCCAGACCATCATCAATTTATGGGGTAACAAAGAAACCTGGCACACAGTTACATCGTTGGTTGATCATCGAGCTGTTGCTATGGGAACAACAGGGACCCGCTGAGAGGGCACAAGCAAGTTTCCAATTGACCTTTTGAACGTACATACAATGAACATGATCTCACATAATTGTGACACAGTGATGCCAAAACCAACAATTTTTATGATTGAGACACGATATTTTGCATAGAGACATTATATGACCTACACAAGTTGGGACTAGGGCAATAATAACATTGTGCCATAACAGTGCCCCCAACATTATCTGAACGACGATCACACTGTATTGGCCCAACGAAGTATACCAACGATAAAGACATTGTATCCGAAGCAAATCTATACATATACCCACCAATGCGCTGGTCGCAGGGTCAATCGTCTCGGCTCCGGTTTGTGGGCACAGGCGCCGTCCTTTCGTTGATCGCCGTGACATTTATCATTTTCAGCACCAAGTATTCAAGTGATGTCACCAAATACGCCCTGAAGAATGCTCTTAAGCCGACCTCCCCGCCTATTTGCAAAAATATCACTAGCTGGGAATTCGCCGCCGACAGAGATGGGAATAACCACGGGCTTTCCGAGGAGCAGTGTCGCGCTGCGTTCCCGAAATTGTTTGTTGAGCTCGATAAGTCTGCTTCGCTCAAAGAAAGCAACAGGATACAATTCAAAGATGTGGATGGTATAACTGTGGAAGACGGAATGATAAGGGGGATTATCGACCATGGAGAGGTGAGTTACTCGAGTCTGCATGTCGATGGGAGATCGGCTAACCTTGGGATAGCTGTATGTTGTTGATTTTGGGGCCATGCCTGCGACATTCTCAAGGGGGAAAGCAACGCTGAACTCATTACAACGCGCATTGACATCGTTCCCCGACCGCGATCGCCTGCCGAACATCGAGTTTGTCATGACCACGGAAGATTTTAGCAACGGAGAGGGGCCAATCTGGTCGTATTCCAAACGCGACGAGGATGAGAATGTTTGGTTGATGCCTGATTTTGGGTATTGGTCATGGCCGGAAGTCAAAATCGGTCCGTATAAGGATGTCCGACGTCGTATCGCCGCAGTTGACGATGGCGAAGTTACGGTCGATGGTCAGATAGTCCCCGGCTTGCCGTTCCAGGAGAAAAAGAAGCAGCTAGTCTGGCGTGGGAGTGTTGCCACGAACCCCCAGGTGCGCGGAAAGCTCTTAAAGGCTGCCCAGGGGAGAAGCTGGGCCAGCATACGAGTCATTGATTGGGATGACGAGAATGACATTCGATTCAACCTGTTGCCCATGGAAGAACATTGTAGATACATGTTCTTGGCACACACCGAAGGGCGCAGCTTCTCAGGGCGCGGCAAATACCTGCTGAACTGCCGTTCGGTAACGGTCTCGCATAAGCTGGTCTGGCGAGAGGCTCACCATGCTGCTCTCATTTCCTCTGGCCCTGACGCAAATTTTGTCGAGGTGGAGCGTGACTTTTCCGACCTGGACCATAAGGTTGAGTTCCTCATTGACAATCCAGAAGCAGCTGAACGAATCGCCAACAATGCCGTGGCAACCTTCCGGGATCGATATCTTACTCCGGCTGCAGAGTCCTGTTACTGGAGACATCTGATCCAACAATATGCTTCGTCGGCCGACTTTGAGCCGCTCTTGCATACCACTCAGGATGATGGCAAGAAGAACCCTCGTGGCGTGCCGTTTGAGACTTGGGTTCTTACTGGGCTGTAGATGTGTGCCATCTTTCCAACGGGTTACTATTGTCTTATAACGTTCGGGGTATGCATACGGATGGGGATTTGAGGCGTTAAATTGTGCTTCCATTGTTATTTTTATTTACACCCCCCTCCCGCTTTTCTTGATTCTTGGTCCTAGCGACAAAGAATCTTAACTGATGTCATTTACGGACCATGATATACGATGCGAACGAGCTTGCGCATGTCGCAACCACTGCTATTGGATAAACGGAGAGTTTTAACCACGGCATGTACATACATATATTTCCTGTTATTTTTATTTTTATTTTTATTTTATTTTATTTTATTTTATTTTTTTTTTTAATTTACTTTTCTTTTTACCGGTGTAGTCTATATGTCCGCAATCGACAGTAGGAAGATGTACGATGACCACATTTATCCCTTACATTTCCAGCAGGCAGTGTCATCTGGAATCACATCCCAAAAGCCAAATCGAGACGTGCCCGGACCATGCAGACACCGCTCTATGATCTCTCCTCATAATCTGTCGATCCCTATGTCATCGTACATGAGATAAAAAAGATCCATGACTCGGATTACACCGAGGATTTAGGAAGAAATACGAAGATTCCATGTTAATAGAAGCAGCGCTACAGTCACGCGAGATGGAGACCCAAATATTAGGAAAGTCCAAAATGCGGGGTAGATCACGATCCGAACGAAGATTTAGGAGGAAATACTAAATAAGAGGGAAACTTAGTTTTGGAGGATCGACTTAGCCTCATGAGATCGGCAGGTGAAAAAAAAAAAAAAAAAAAAAAAAAAAAAAAAAAAAAAAAAAAAAAAAAAAAAAAAAAAAAAAAAAAAAAAAAAAAAATTCAAGAAAGAAAATGATAGGGTTGTCACTGAATTCGGAAAAGAGGGTAAGACTTGTAAGAAAAAGGGTCGTTATCAGGGTTAGGGCATAGAACCAGGAACAGGAACATAAATGTCTTTCATGTAGTTGCTCTGTTTGTTTAATAAATCAGGAACAAGTACCAGAGAATTCAAATCTCGGACCAAAATAAGAGAAGAGCCACAATTTAGTCAGTAGGTTTTTCTTAAAACCTTCATACTTCCGAAGATGTCGGAAACAAGAGTCACTCGATTGGCCGTAGGATTAGTCTGGATTTCTATTCTACGCTAAGGAGACTACACGGAGAGTGATGCATTGGACAGACATGCATACAGTATACGATGAACTGTCCAATCAATCATACCAGGAAAGGAAAAGAAAGGGACTGTCGATTTGTGACCCTTGCATCGGCAATAATCGATCCACTCAATGTTTAGCTGGCAGAAACAGGCTTTGTTTCGATTCCATGCTAAGGAAAAAAAAAAA
>ML742098.1:0-67531 GCA_009193465.1 Aspergillus avenaceus | reverse complement strand
AAAAAAAAAAAAAAAAAAAAAAAAAAAAAAAAAGGAGAGAGAGAGAGAGGAAAAGAGAGGGAAGGGGATTGTTCGTCAGTGGTTTAACCAGAGTGGAATTAAATGAGAGGCAAATGAATACGTGACTTTGTTCCTTAGTCAACATGTTTGTTTGATCTTCAAACATGTTTTTTATTTCCCCCTTGAAACTTTGACTTGGACACAAGAACTGCACTTATGTTTGAGATAAACTACTATCCCAATCATTGTACCCTTTGATGTTATAGGAAGCAATATACTCCTTTGTCACTATCATGTGATGACTTAGGGGGGCCATAATGCCTTATCTTTTGCTTTGCTTTGTCACATCTTGTCAGTGAATATTGTCGGGGCTTAACATATGAACCCAGAAAAAAAAAAAAAAAAAAAAAAAAAAAAAAAAAAAAAAAAATACAAAGATAAAAGAAAGCGAATCTTATTTCAATAACAATTGAGTTTTTTGAGGTTTGTGATTGATGTTGTCCCTGGCCCTAATTCGGTCGGTTGTTATTCAGGGAGTGTGCTACTCACCTTGCAACTATCACCCAAAGATACCCTACCAATGACCAACAAATCAAGTAGGGTCAATTGTTTGCAGATCTATATAAGTCAGTCGATGTGAAAGCATCGCTGCCGTGCAAAGTCAGAGAGATGAAGTCGTCAACGTTTTGAAACCGGATGGATGCTTTCGGCTGCCTCTGACCTATCAAAATGAACTAACATTATGTTATTCTCCGAGGAAAAGAAGAAAAATTAAATAGTGTAAACTCACTTGACAATCTAACAAGTTTAAGTTCCTAAGGGAAAATGTGAAGCTTCATCTTAACCGTTTTGGTGGCATCAATCTTTCCGTTTTCGGCAATCTTCCTCCGATTGCCTCTTTTGACACTTTTCGAATCCGTCTCATACACGTGGGCTTATTATACTCTTCACGGGGGCAATCTGAACAATTGCCTTGAATTAGTATCAAACTTTGCTGTCTATTGATTCCGGATGCAGTGTCTATCGCGTAACCATCCATCGCAATAAGGCATATACCGGTCTCAGCGAGGAAAGCGCAAATGGAGGATTCATTACCCTACAGATGCCGGATTTGTAGCACCTCAAACACTATAAGAAACCTTACAGATCCCATTGGAAACTCTCTATCATCAACACAAGCATCGATCTCTTCCAATCATCAATCCTCCAATCATCACAACAGAGTCCATTATACACATTTAAGCTCTACATCCAGTCTTTCGCTTTCATTTCTTTCTTCAGGACTTCTCTTCATAAAAGAAATCACCACATCTTACACAATGCATTTCAACCACGTCGTAACTGCTTTCGCCATTGCGGCCGGTACCGCCAGTGCCCACCAGGACCACAAAGGCGAACACACAGTAACCGTCACTGTCTGTGACACTGGAGCTCCTACCTCTCCGGCGACTATTCAACCGGGTATTCCCATTGTCCAGCCGAGTGCCCCGGCGGTTCAGCCTCCAACTCCCGCCGAGCCCGGTGTCCCTGAAGCCCCTGCTGAGTCTAACGCCCCCGGTGCTCCTGCTGGCCCCGGTGCTCCCGCCGAGTCCAATGTTCCCGGCGCCCCTGGCTCTGGTGCTCCTGGTGCTCCTGACTCTAGCGTTACCGGTGTTCCTGTTGCCCCTGCCGAGTCCAACGCTCCCGGGGCTCCTACTGAATCTAACGCCCCTGGTGCTCCTGCTGGCCCCGGTGCTCCCGCTGAGTCCAATGCTCCCGGTGCCCCTAGCTCTGGTGCTCCCGCCGAGTCTAATGCTCCTGGCGCTCCTGGCTCTGGTGCTCCCGCTGAATCTAACGCCCCTGGTGCTCCTGGTGCTCCTGGCTCTAGTGTCACCGGTATTCCGGTTGCTCCAATCGAGTCCAACGCTCCTGGCGCTCCTGGCGAGTCCGAGGCTACCGGTGTCCCTGCTGAGTCCAATGTTCCTGGTGCTACCGGAGTTCCTGCCGAGTCCAACGCCCCCGGGGCTCCTGAGTCTGGTGTTCCTGCTATTCAGCCTACTGCATCCGGTGAGACCGGTATCCCTGCAGTTCAGCCCACCGGCTCTGCTGGACCCAGTGTTCCAGTCATCAAGACTGATGCTCCAGTTGCGCCGATAGGTACCTCTATCGGCACTGCTGTGACCCCCCAGCCCACTGCCAGCTCAGGCTTTGGCAAGTACCACAACTCCACTACCCCGAAGACTTCCACTTCGAGCCACACCGGTGGCGGTAACTTTGTCGGTGAGACTGGTGACCAGAAGCCTGCTCAGCCGACCTCGACTGGCTTTGAACCCACCAGCCCTGGTTCTAAGCTGCTCATTCCTGGTCTCACTGCCGTGGGCGGACTTGTCCTGGGACTGTTCTTCATGGCATAATTGATTAAACTGGAGAAAGTTTCGATCACCTTTTCTAATTTCGGTTATAGGACCTGCTTCTGCACACCTGCGCCCACACGGACGGTGGTGAATTTGGTGAAACCCACGCATAATATCTTCTTCTACCATGTACTGCTTATGTCTATCTTTATCTCTATGCCCTGCCAAAAACCGTTGAGCTTGTTGAGGGTCGATAAAAAGGCGTTGGGTCTGGCGTTTGTTCTTTAGACACTTAATTAATAGACTGCATTCAATACAATTCTCTTCTTTTCGTTCAAGTATAGCCTCCCAATAAATTCATAGCCGTATTCAGTCATTAATATTTCGACTTTGGTTAGATCTCATCGGAACCAGCTCTCAACGCCTTAACAGAGGTACAATTTCTCTCTGAGCAATCCTCGGACAAGCAAAACAATTATTATCGACTAATGAAAGACGGATATAAAACCCTACCCTATACCATACTTCACTAATCCTTTCCAATAAACCCAATATTCTCGAGCACCTGCTGCAACGAGCCCTGGTTAAAGGGAGGATAGTCGGGTTCACAGACCGAACCCGGCTGAGGAAGGGTTCCATTCATCCAGTAATCCCGAACAACTCTAGAAGTGCAAGCCGAGCCGTGTGCCAAAGTGCCGTGCTGGGACCTTTTAGTCAGATCGCTTGACTGCAACAAAAACAACAACCCCCCCAAAAAAAAGGGGAGTACTTACACCCCATCCACCATGCTCAAGCACCACACTTCCCTCAAAGCTAGCGCTGATATTCTTCGCCGACACAAGCGGAGTCGCAGAGTCATAAGTGTTACCGATGACCAGCACCGGATTCCTGGTCTTGACGTCGAAGGTGCCCTCATATCGCTCTTTGGCTTCGATCTGCCACCGAGTGCAGACCAGGGCGACACTGGACCCGACATCTCCGATCAACTTGCTTTCTTGGGCAAGTTGCCCTAGGTCCGGGACCACGTCGGAAAGGGCTTCCTTCCCAGTTCTCTTCTCCGAGCAGGGGATCGCGTAAACCGCTTCGTCGGCAACACCGCCGGCAGCTTCTTCTCCGCCGCCTTGCTGTGCCAAATTGGCCAGGAAGCCGGTGGCGTTTCCGCTAAACAGGGCGTCTAGGCCAACTGCCAAGTTGGGGTAGTATTCGGGACGATACAGACACGCTCTAATAAACGATTTGACTAGGCTATGGTCAACTATTACTCCTTGGGCTGAGATAGGCTCTCGCTTCAAATTGTCGAGGAGGGTATATGTGGCCTTTTCGAGGTCTGCAGCCGTCGTGTTCTTGCGAGCAAGGACACATCGCTCCGGCGTTTTGATGCATTGGTCCATAACGCTCGAGAATACTTTGTCGGCATCTGCCCAGACTTGTTTATCGCTGGCTGATGTCAGACATCTGAACGGCATGTCATGGATGGCAAGCTTACTAGTCGTTGTAGTACTCGTGTGGATTCATAACAGCATCAAGAATGAGCTTGTCCACACGATCAGGGAACATGGCAGCGACGGTTGCTCCGAGGACAGTGCCGTAGGAAAACCCTAAAATTATCCCACTTAGCACTTGAATCAAGGACAATCCATAATATAGCCCTCACCCCAGTATCTGAGCAGCCCGTCCTCCTCCACCGCATCGACAACCTGCATCAGATCCCTCGCAGCATACGCCGTGCTAATCAGCGTTCCATTCTCCTTCATGTACTCAGACGCAAAGCACGAATCTGCAAGAAGGCCCGCACCAGCCCACTGCCTTCCCAGCGCCATTGCATCTTCCGGGGTCGCAATGACACTCAGTCCCGCAGCGGTCATGGCCGCCGCTCTGTCCGTCGCGTTTTTGAAGCAACTCGCCGTAAGGGTATCGACAGTTCCGCTACCGACACCATCAGTATCAGTATCCTCATAGCCAAGAACAACAACCAGACTTACCGTGGATCCTCCCCGATAAGGTCGTAGTAACCACCAGTCAAACTATCAAAATGAAATCAGCCACACTTGACTTGGAATATACACAGACAACCCACCCATGCAGCAGCTCCCCCCTCTCAGCCAGAACATCCCGCACTCCCACCCCCGGTCCCCCAAAGTTGAACAGAATAGACCCTTTCTTGGGCGTACGCAGCGCCGGGACCTTGAGCAGCTGGAGATCCAACTTATCCGAGCCAGGATCACTATAATCCAACGGCACAGCTAGAGAGCCACATTCGACCGGCAAGGGAGGCTGGTCTTTGAGGTCGCATGGACCCCACGCCACCTTCTCAGCACTCGCCTGGGAGGCACAAACGCCGAAAAACGTAAAGAGAAGAATTGCTCGCTTCCAATGCATCTTGCACATACACCCCTAGATGTGAACAATGAACAACCCGACACGCCTACCAAGACATTTATATACCCGAATCAACATAACCACGTACAAAGCTGTGCCACATAGCGCTGGACATATCTAAATCCATTGGTAGTTACGAGCAGCCAAGAGCCGCGACGTGGGTTTTGTTGAGTAGAGGTAGACGATGATCAGGCCGGCGATTTACTATTTCGGAGAAGATATTCTTATCAGCATTTTCAGGCGTATCGGGTCGTTCGTATCGTGATGTAAGTTGGCATCATAGTGCTGTGTTCGTATAAGTCAATCATGCCCTAATCGGGTTACATGGACCGCTGCCGAGATGTGGTTTGTTGTGATGGGTTGGCTTGAATGTATACTCCGCATGCTGTACATCTTGGGAACGTGTGCGGATTTCTATTGAGATTATGAGGTCGACTTTCTACCCAATTTTCATAGACTTCAGGTTATATGTCTGGTGCATACGACTACAGGGTGGGGAGAATACTAGTAGGCTTTCCGCTCAGCTCTACTACTTTTAAGCCATGCTTATAAGTTATACTGACTCGGAAATTTTGAATTAATTAAAGATTATCATTTGGATATAACTATCCCTGTCGTTTAGAAAGTTTCTACTATATAATTCCGGTTCTATAATGGATTAGAAAGTAGCAGAATAATTTCTGGCCCAACAGAGGGTGTTGATGCCTCAGGATCCTGATCCGGTACAAGCAGGTAACATCAGATAAAGCCAAGGGGCAGCATGAACTACCTAGAAATGGTGTACTTACTATATAATCAAAGTCTACTAAAGAGATAGCACATACGACCACAGGGTGTGGAGAACAGGGCTTCCCGTCCGCTCAGCCGTACTTAAGCCACACGCCGGCAGGTTAGTAGTTGGGTGGGTGACCACCAGCGAATCCCTGCTGTTGTATGTTTTTTTTTCTTTCTATGGACTTGGCAGACTGTTTTCAATAGCATCCAGTTAAGGCTAGGTTATCGTGCTCTGTTTGCATATAGGTTGGAAAACTAGTCAAAGCGTCTATTGACCGTCCCGCGCGATTCACCGGTGAATAACCAGGGCTGCGCAATAATTAATTAAGCTGCTACGGTACACTAAGCACATTGGAAATCCCAAAGGGAGATTACAATTTATAAGTAGTAAATAGACTCTAATGACCGACCATCGATTCATAGATAGGAGCGAACCTTGCTCCAACCGGCTTGGCAGCATCTACAATCTTCCGCATCTCCGCCAGCTCGTCCTCCGTCAATTCGACCTCACGAGATGCCCAGTTCTCTTCCAGGCGGGACGGCTTTGTTGTCCCTGGAATAGTGATCAAACCTTGTGCGGCAACCCAAGCTAAGGCGATTTGCGCAACCGAGCACCCTTTTCGAGTTGCCAGTTTCTTGATCTCGTCAACGATAGCCTTGTTCTTGTAGAAGTTCTCACCCTGGAACTTTGGAACTGTACATGACAGAGGTCAGTTTACCTGCATTCGATAGAGTAATGTCACATGGAGACAGTGTCACATACCAGTGCGTCGGAAATCATTCGGGGCAAAGTCATCGGGAGATTGGAACTGAAAGTCGTCCACTAGCCAGCCGTGACCCAGAGGGCTAAAGGCCACAAAGGCCACGCCCAACTCCTTTGCCGTCTCAATCAGGCCACTGGTCTCGTGCAACGTCTCAAACGCAGAGTACTCGGCTTGAACAGCATCTATCTTCGCGACTAGGGGATGTTAGTGCGACACTCGAGGCAGGCAATGTGATTTCAGAGACGAACTGGCATTTGCCTTGCGCAAAGTTGCAGCCGAGCATTCGGAACGGCCGATATATTTAGTTTTCCCGCTGCGGCGGAGCTCATCCAGAGCGCCGATGGACTCTTCTAAGGGGGTGTCTGTGAATTGCACATTAGGGTTACCGATTCGCAAAGCCCTTCGCTGTCAGATAGTTCTCTCTGAATGACTTACTGGGGTCAATTCTGTGAAGGTAGTAGAGATCCGGAGTAAAGCCGAGCCTGTCGATCGTTCCCTCGATGTATTCTTTGATATGGCTAGCAGAGTTGGTCACTTTCCGCTCGGGACCGAAAACGTCAAATCCACACTTCGAGGCCACTGCGCGATGCTCTGGGTCAGTGACACAAAGAATAAGAAAGCAACCAATCAATCAAGCCTTACCAAAAAGCTTTTCGCGGACATCGTGCTTCTTGATGAAGTCTCCCAGCAACCTTTCGTTCTCGCCGGCTTTGTAGGCAACCTACGTGACAAAACCACTTAGAAGCCGGCACATCGTTGGAAGGATTGACTTATCGCCGTATCCCAGAATGTGCAGCCAAGCTCGATAGCTTTCAGAAGAACCGGCTCGGACTGTTGGAGGTCCAGATCTGTTCCCATGGCAGAGTTGAGGCCTATAGCCCCAAAGCCGGGCACCGGCACTTGATGGTCACCGAGAGACAGTGTTTTGACCATATTGTTGGCACGCGTAGATATGATAGGTAAGAACTTGCAACGAAAAGAAAGCGCTGTTCCTTGAATGTTGAAAGTTTTCTCTTAAATGAATGTCTTCGTGGGCGAGGCAGCTTAAATATAAGTTGTTAGGTGAGACCATGAAGTCATGAAGGAAATATGGAACCGGCAAACTCTATCCCACAAAATGCTCCACAGGTCATACACCTGCATGATGCCTAACCTGAAAGAAAATAGTAGTTAGTTTCGTTCCACGGAACCTATCCGTACCACGCCTAGATAGTCTGCCGTGGGTCGGTGGTGTGCAAGTTCCATGGAATTGATGCGGTCTTCTCTTATCCCCGATTCCCTCCGGTTTGGTCTGAGGATTCTACTGTTTGTTCCTATTAGCTGAACCACCTTTCTCTAATATGTGCTCTCTAATATTCCATCAAGCTGCTAGTGTGACTGCGTTCTGGAGTCTTGCTTGACCCACCGCGTGGGTTTTGCTGTGGGGATCTTGCAACTTTGTAAGTTAGTTAAGTGTGTTAAGGATTATAACACTTGAACTAGATGTAATGTAATAGGTATGGTGTATTGCGCTCTGACTTCATCACCAGACTCTAAACAAGGGGTGGATTTCCGGGTAGATATGTATCATGTATACATTTAATTCTACTATGTTGAGGTCTTTCGCCTATATCTTAGATAGTCTAAACTCACTAACTGCGGTAACTATCTCGTGTCTTGAGGGTTCTCATGGAAGAGCCGTTTAGCAGGCCCTCTTCAACATTGGACAAAAGATTCTCCCGGATACAAAATACACATATCCGTATGAGCCCAAAGCAGCACATTATATCAGCTTGACGAAGCCCGTCCACAAGCCTTGAGACGTGAAGACACCCCGCGGATCGACGGCCCGTTGAATTTCCTGCAATCTTTGAACATTCTTCTCTCCATACCCCGCAAATACCTCTGGGGCTTGTGCAGCCGATGCATAGTTGATGTAAAGAAACGGGTTCGCAACACCGAGGGATGCAGCTGCTTCCTTGACCCTCTGGATAGTATTTTCTGTCATTGTATTGACAGCCGTATCCCCGGAGGCGTCGGACCACGCTGTAGAAATCAAGATGACTGCGATGATGTGAGGAAGAGCATATAACAGTCAAATGGGAGGTAACTTACGGAAAAGGGGCTGGTCGCCATGGATACCGAGCGCATTGCCTCCTCTCTGTTTCATGGCTGCGATGGCGGTTCGTGGAACCGCGTATGTGATAAAGTTGGCCACCATGCATTCAACTGATTTGATTGCCTGGACCTCTTGTTCAAAGATAGTTACCGCGCGAGCGAGAAGAGATCGAGAGGGAGCCACGGTGAGGGTGCCGAATAAGTGTCTGGAATGCCATGGATCAGTATGAGCGGTATCAGCTAGTCAGGGTATAGGTATAGAACAGGATTAGAACGGACCTTGTTACGCCCAAAGGCTCGGGGTCGTGAGTCAGACTACTCATATTCGATATGGTAGTGCTCCGTGTTAGTGTGGGTATCCTATTGATCTCATCAAACACAGCCGGGTTCCGCACTGGCTTTGCATAGCGCTGCGTGCCTGACAGGATGAAACTGTCATCTGCTGAGCTGTATGTATAGAACGAATCATAGCTCATGTCTGGATCGCTCGTCAGGGTTTCGTCGGTAGAGAGCTCATACACCTGATCAAGGACTTTGGCGGTCTGATTCCGGGAGTAAGTTGTCATAGTTGTCGAAACGAAGCCCTGGGTGAATGTGCGGACTGTGAAAGCTGTCACGATGCCGAAGTTATTCCCACCGCCTCTCAGGGCGAAGTAGAGATCGGCGTTGTGAGTCTCATTGGCAGTGGTGATTGTACTGTTTGCAAGGACCACCTATACTCGCTAAGTAAGTATGTGATACAAAGGTGTCAAAGACGCGGGGGCTGTGCTCTCAAAGCATGTGCAAAGTCGAACGCACCTCATACTCATAGACATTATCCAATGCCCAGCCGTACTTGCTTGTGAATGGAGATGTTCCGCCGCCGAGGGTAAATCCGCCAACACCAACGGTGCCAACCCGTCCACCAACAAAAGAGAGATTATGGGAATCCAACGCTTTATATACTTGGAGGGTGTTTGCACCACCTCCAACACGAGCCCTGCTCTCGTCTAGAATCTTGACTTGTGTCATACGGTCCAGATCCACCGTAACACCACCGACAGAGTTAGAGTCCCCAGGGTTCCGGGAATGGCCGCCCCCCTTGACCGCGAAGTGACACCAGTGGTTAACCAGAATATCGAGCACCTGAGAGACCTGCGAAGCGTTCGATGGCTCAATCCGGCAAGCCGGGCGAACCTCTTGTTGTTTCGCATCCCAGATAGTAAAGTTGTCGCTATCAGGGTAGTGGAGAGCTAGCCCAAACGCAGTGGATAACTCGGCGCACTGAATTCCGTAAGACTTATAGAAGAAAGAAATAGCTTTATAAAGGAGAACGTACCGCTTTTTCGCAGTTTGCGGACACACTTCCATTCGGCTGAGCTCTATGCTGTACTGAGGAGAAGGCATGAACAACGGCGTTACCTCCTGCCAGGAGACAGGTTATCGGTGCTGCGACTCTCATTTTCTTCAATGTTTGTAAAAGATACAGAACATCACAGCAGCCCGTGAAGAGGCCCCTTTTTGTACCTGCTCGAGCGACAACCCTGCCATTCCAGTAGGATCCGGACTCCGGAGTAACCCATGTTCATCACGGATTATAATAAACCCAATATGCAAGGATTCCTTGGAGTAATTATTCAGCAGTAGGCACTGCTGAAAAGGTCCTTCAGCAAATCAAGTCCTACGCCATGTTATGCCATGTTATGCCAAGCAAGTATACCATTATCATGGCCTAACATTCCGTGCCCTAAGATTCAAACCAAGGCTTCAGTGGGGCTCCTTTCCCTTAATGGCAAGGCTTCATGCAGCTGTATGACAT
The DNA here is from genome assembly GCA_009193465.1 of Aspergillus avenaceus. Classification (NCBI taxonomy): domain Eukaryota; kingdom Fungi; phylum Ascomycota; class Eurotiomycetes; order Eurotiales; family Aspergillaceae; genus Aspergillus; species Aspergillus avenaceus. Next base: position 57,386 of record ML742098.1, on the reverse strand, counting down.
TGTGGGTCCACCAATTCAGCTTCTAACTGGAACGCTTTGCTGACCGCGACCCACTCGCTGAGCGAACCTTATCCAAGAGTACCATGGCATGACGATCCACCCAGTGTAGTGGCGCAGGGCCCTTATTCCCATGCAGAGCGTTTAACGAAATGCCTCCCCACTAGACTTCCAACCTAATATCCCAGGCCCTTCTTGCACCTCAATTCTCTCACACTAATCTTTGGCCACCACTTTTAGCTTCTGTCAGCAGATTGCATAGGCGCAGAAATGGCGATCAACGACTCCGCAGCCGGCGAGACGGCGGACCTGAATTCCCACGAGCCATCCCTGACTGAAGCGAAGAATGGGTACGACGTGGAGACAGCTGACAATCGGATATGTGTACGGCAATTCTCCGATCGTATCATGGAATGGCCAGAAGAGGATTGGTCAGGTATCTCGGACCCTAAACAGCGCAGGAAGTTGCAGAACCGTCTCAACCAGAGAGTCAGGCGTAAGTTCTCTTGCGCAGAGCAATCACTGCAGCCCCACCACAGTGCGGCCTTGCTATTGAGCAAATAACATGGCACTGATACACATATGAACATAGGTCTGCGGAAAAGACTCGACGCTAAAGGCCTTCCCAATTGTGAAACAGGCGTAGGTGGTGGCCGCTCGCATGATGATGGCAACGTAGCCTTTTCTTTGGCCGCGATCGAGCAGATCCATATTTTCGACCCAGACTCAGTGCGGACCAAGCGGATATTGCAGCAACTGGAAGCCTTTGCGCGCACCCAATACATACTCGGTTCCCCGCGGACCGATATGCTACTCCACCTGATCCAATTGAATTTCTCAAAAGCCCTGATCGAGAACGCGGAGATACTGGGGCTCACATCAGAACACTTACACTATGATGCGATTTCTCCATTTAACGTTAACGGCCCCTGGCAGGATCGCTTCGGAAGGTCACTTCCTTCCACTCTCCAACCGACCGTGATTCAACGCACGGTACTTCATCATCCGTGGCTAGACCTAATTCCAATCGCGGAGATGAGAGATAATCTGATCACTGCTGAAGATTCTTACGACGAAACTCGGCTTTGTCTTGATATGAGAGGGGATACAAGCATCAACGCTGGCCAGACAGGCGTTATAGTATGGAGGGATCCATGGGATCCATCGGGATGGGAGGTCACAGAGCTTTTTGCTCGCTCTTGGGGATGGACACTCCAGGGTTGTTGGGATCTTGCCCGCTCGACGAACTCTTGGAGAACACAACGGAATGAACGACCCCTTTTTCGTATTTACTAGATCCTCTTTACTATTACCTTATGTTATTTTGACTTCATAAAGTCTACCCGGTATTTCTCGTAGTGAAAAGGGCTTTAGCATGCAGTGATTCGAGTAAATATCAAATGTCCCATAGTCTGCACGGCATGCCCACAGCTATCTGAGAACGTTCAGTCTCATTTTAAATGTGGTTCGGGTCAGTATACATGTGTGAGGCCTTGAGTCGTGGCAACTGAGAGTAGCCCGGCATGCAACCGTCGGATGCCGTACCTCCATAGTGACAAGAACTTCGCTGAGCAATAAACTTACAAAATCCTCAGTTACCTATAGAGATATTTCGAAATTCCATGCGGCAAGTGAATGCGCGGACAAAGTCCAGGTATACATTCACTATCAACATCCAATTCAATATTCAATCCAAAACCATATAAAAGAGTAAATCCCCACACAAACACCACAATACACATCTCAACCAAAACTCGTTAAACAAACGCAAAAATGAGCATGTCCCATCTCTCCCTCATCTACGTAATCGGTAGGTACCAATCTCCACCGACTCAAGAACAATATTGAACCATCAAGGCGCCCCAGGAGCAGGCAAAGGCACTCTAAGCTCTCTCCTAGCGTCCGACTACGGATTCCACCACATCTCAGTAGGAGACCTGCTACGAGAACTATCCCGATCCGGATCCTTAAATGAACGCACTAAGAGAGCTATCCAACAAAACGAGCTTATAGAAATTGACCAGCTCACTCATATCCTGGAATCAACCATCGAAGATTTGAAAAAAGCCGGTAAAACCAAGTTACTGATTGATGGGATTCCGCGCTCAATTGAGCAGATCATACCCTTAGAGGATACCGTAATATGACCTATTGCTTTATCCGTATGTTGATTATGGTTCTAACGGAAGTAGATTGGCCCGCCAGATGTGGTGTTGCTCTTCGATTGTCCTGAATCAATTGCTAGACAGAGATTCTTGGCTAGGAATATCCCCGGAAGAAATGATGATGGCGTAGTTTTTGACAAGCGGTATCAGGAGTTTGTCGCTTTGAATCAGGGGATTGTGGAGCATTATGAGAGGTGGGGATTGTTGTTGAAGGTACGTTATGTCTTTGTTCATGTAGCCATGCTGATGCGTTTAGATTGATACAAGTGGGGATACTGACAGTTCTTATGCTAAGCTGTTGGAGGGGTTATTGGTGAAATGAATATTGATTTCCAAAAGCTAGTTAAAGCGGATGATAGTTAGCTTGATATTAGTTCTAAGCACATATTTGTTGTTTGCACTGTAAACATCCAAGCTGATATTCACTTACCCAACTAGCCAGTCCAACAAATAGACCAAATCAACTTATCCCAAACCAACTCCCCACAATCAACCATACCACCCCTCCAGTCCACACCCAAAATGCTTCTCGAAGTAGAACGAAAATTCCACCACCTAACCAAACACCTAACATCCCACGGCGGAACCCCCTCATTCCAAGCCCTAAACTACCTGGGCAAAACCACCTTCCACGACATCTACTACGACAAAGCCCACCTCCTCTCCTCAAAGGGCGTCTGGATCCGCCAACGAGACGGAAACTGGCAAGCCAAGATCAAGCGAGGGGGAGACTACACCAACTCCAAATTCGACGAGTTGACCACCTCATCCGAGATCGCTCGCTACCTAGCCCAGCTGGGGTTTCCAGATGACGAGAAGAGCAAATTCGGATTGAACGAAATGGCGTCTTTCTCAACGCTGCGGGAGAGCTGGGTTGCAGATCGGGAGTTTACGATTGTGCAGGATGTTACGGACTTTGGGCATACTGTTGGCGAGGTTGAGCTGGAGTGTCGTCTTGAGAGGGTTGGGAGCGAGATTGAGTTTGAGAAGTTGAGAGCGAAGAAGATGGCTGAAATGGATGAGAGGATTGTGGGGTTCATGAGACGGTATTCGTGGGCGTTTTGTGCTGGGGTGCCGAAGGGGAAGTTGACGGCTTATTTTGAGAGATTTCCTGGATGTTGACCACATGAATAAATGTACATGTCATTCAAATCAAATATTCAACACCAGTAATAGCAATTATCTTGTTTCCATGAGGACGATTCCTTTACATTTAAGTGTGATTAAGCGGTATATTGTATGCTACAACACCTAAATTTGATAATACAATTACTATGTATGATTACCTTCAGACATGATTAGAAGAAGATTAAGTAGGTTGTTTTTGAGACAGTTGAAAAGTATAATAAACAGTCATTGATTGAGGCCTGAAGGGTTTTATTCTCTTACTCTCAATCTAGGGCAAGTGGATAACAAATGAATGTGCTTAGTCACCGTACTTATCACTTGGTGATTAGGTAATATACGCTAATCATATTTGGTTTAGTCCGGGCACAGGTCACCTGAAACCACCCGCCATATACTCTCAAGGGCCATTTCATTTCATCCCAGGCTTTAGATTTGAATGTTGGTTCTCAATATAACCTAAAGACCCCGTCCTTGGCGAATCCAAACCCTATTTATCCACTCTGAGCGTAAGAGGGGATTAGAAAGTAAAAATAATATGTCGTACAGCGTGCCATTCCGATGCTCATCTCCGGATCGCCCTTGCTCTGAGCACAGTGAATGGACGGAATCTGAGAATAGTGAACAAGGTGAAGAAGATGATAGGAGAGAATGGTATAACGGTGATGGGGTCTGCCCTACACTTTCGGAATTTGAGCTATGCCGCCAGGTCAGCTGTAAGACATGGCAGTCTTTGGCCATGAGAGGTTCAGAAGGTTTTGTTGACACTTATTTGGATGCATTTCTGCGATTAGTGGATAATGTCCCACCTTTCTGCTATTCAATAGGCAGTGACCATGTCTCCGGAGGCTATAAGTACCCACTGATATTACAATCATCCTTACTGATAGAAACAACACGAGATAAGACATACAACCGGCGGTGGAGATCCCTCGATTATTTCCAGTGTTTAGGATTCCCCTTTCCAAAGGTCTTTGAGAAGCACACAGCCTCTGATTCTCACTTGGCTTCCTCCGACCGACAGTCACATCAGACATACCTTACCACTATCACTCTAGCTTGGTCATACGTCATTTCATGTCGTTGGGTTGAGATTTGCGACGGCGTAGGAGAAAGTGTCCAGCTGGTACACCGTAATAGCTTGGATTACTGGGAACTTGTTATCCGAGGTCTCTGGTCTGCGGAAATGAAAAGGGGGAAAGGGGTTATATTATCCCCCTGGCAGCTACGGGAAAAGCAATCTATATCAAGATCAAGGTATACCCAGTCTTTGTCCTCAGTTCCGGAGATGACTTTTCACTAAATGTCCCCTACAGTCATAAATAGTCTGAAGTTTCCCCAGATTCAGCACTTGCATTCAATATACTGCTAGACTTTTGTACAAAAAATCACTTAGAAAGAGAACTTCTCACTGGATTTACTACCGTGTTTATGCTTACATCGCGGAATATACCTTTGCCAAAAATAGCACCGCCCATTTTGGTCTCTCATCCCTACAAACCTTCATCAAGAAATGAACAGAAATTTCAAAAAATACTGGACAATATTAACAGATACATGTCTCTCAGCGCCACGCAGAATGCCCTTGACTCCTTGTTATACAGTACTTTCTTTGATCCCAGAGTACCCTGCAACCTTGTTAAAGCTGTCTCCTTAGGGATCAAAAAAGCTATTTTTGACCAAAGCAGCAACTATAACATACTTTTAAAAACTATTATAAATCAACAGCCATTGCTTTTATTTTTCTGAAATACTATTATTTATAGTAACCAGACAAAACCCCTGCTGGATATGATGTTAAGAGATATACCACCAGTCTGTCTTGTTGCAGCTTATTAAACAAACACAATACAGTTGTTCCTCCAGATTGCATACTATCCACAACTGGCCATAAAAGGAATTGTTATTTGTACCAAAAAATTTGCAACATCATTCCTTTGCAGAGATGAAGCACCGGTACCGTGGACACCCTCCCCCCCTTTTAGTGTGACCACCCATAGAAACTTAAGCCTCAAGGTCACAGCACACATTGGCCATAACCATAGACTGTTGTCGTGAACACCACAATCAAACTCACCTTTAAAAGAACATCCAAAATTTCACCTACAATACCCAATTTTGGGCTTACAATGTACTTTACTCCATAATATCCATCCTGGTGGTGCTCAGACATTGAAGTAAATTCCTCTCCTTTGACTGCTTAGCTATATACTAAAGCTACCAGGGTATGCTCTAAAGAGCAAACGGTAGGAGAGCAACAATCATTAAATACTACCTCTCGGTTGTTCAATTGACATCAACACTATAATAACAGCCTTTAGCTAGATAACAGAACAGGAGACATTAAGCTTATCCAGCACCTACAACAGCATCCTTGGATTACAGACCCTTTTGATATCGATAATGAACCCGAGTCACCAGATAATCATACTTGCGTCAGATCACACACTGAAGGCGTCTTAGACTGGCTTGCTCGAGTAAACTAGTTTTCAACCACACTGATCTTATTCGCTATCAACATGATAAACATTATCTGTGGAGAGTTATATAGAATATTATTGGAATCAGTTTCATTGGGGACATAATGACTATCTCCAGAATACAACCCAATCAAAAGTAACGGAAGGATAAAATACGACAGACCTTGCCATTATAGGAAGAGTTTTTGAAATATCCCTTTCAATTTAAATGGTAATTGCTTACCAGATAGCTTGAACAGTCAGCAAATATCACTAACAGTAAGATAATCTCATGATTGATAGTATAGTTCTAGAGATTGTCCCAGTAGATATACTAAATCGAAGCGATGAGCGCGGAAGCTCAAGAGGAAGCGTCCACTACGGACTGCTATTTGGAGCTACAGAATCGCTGCCCGTGATTTTACTAGTGAGGGTCTCGCCTCCAGTGTCTCTGGTATCCTTGTAATCCTGTCTCTGGGCCCGAGTGATGTCTCTTTGCCTTCCATAGAAGTCCAAGTTATCCTCAGCCGCCGGTAATAGTACATTTTTTCCATCTATTGGTACAGTGTCGGGCAGGGAAAGGTGCGGTTCGATGAGAGCTGTTACGGTGAAGGCAGACATCGCAATCTCCTCTTAGACCTGAACTAGCAGACATGTTCGCTAGCTAGCGAGTTTGTTACTATGTGATCACAATTCAATATCATGTGCTAGTAAAGGACAGGAAATTTTAATACCTTATCAAGTTGTAGACCAGTATTGACTGTAGTGCATGAAATCTCTTTCTCTAAGTCCGGCTCTGATATTGCTGGCTGTGGACCGTAATATAACAAGGTTTTGTTAACTGCCAAACCAACAACCCTAAACCCGCCCAAACTCCCTCATCACCTTGAAGATTGGGTTTTCCTAAAACATGTCTCTCTTTTTTTTTTTTTTTTTTTTGTTTTTTTTTTTTTTTTTTTTTTTTTTTTTTTTTTTTTTTTTCTTTTTTTTTGTAATTTTTTTTTTTTTTTTTTTTTTTTTTTTTTTTTTTTGGAGGAGGGTTCACATAGATCTGTATTACATAGAATATAAATCCAATGACATATTAGTTTCAATCCATAGGTCATGTAGTTATAATCTATCAGCTGCTCCTTCGTTACATACAACGAGTCTCTATGCTTTGTTAGTTCCACGTCTCTGTTTCTTGAATAGTCCATGATACTATTATCTCCAAAGGTATTGTACAAAGACATTGTACGTAACAATATGGTTTCAAAGTTTGTGCGAGGTGCACCCCTACTTTGTCAAATGTGGCAACACTGCATAGTAGGGCATCACATGGCATCAAATAGAGGGGCAAGTATATGCTTCAAACTCACTTCACCTTCATGATACAACTGCGTAGCTTTCAGGTCCGACATAGATAAATGCAGTGTAAGCAGTGATAGGCGCGGGTGTATATATCCACTTTCCTCTCATGGAGCCAGAAAGTATCCCGCGGGGATAGGTTGAGAAAATTATGAATGGAGGCAGACTCGAGTTCTCGAGATACTTGAACTTGCCAGTAATACATCTTCCTGGTCTCGTTCACTAAGGCTATTTCTACAAGATGGCATTTATGTATAAGCTAATTTTGTGTGTGTGGATTATAGGACGACTACGATCTTCCGCTAAGGTCGCAAGTATTCAGACTGCAACAGCTCTACTTGTCTCGACCTTCACTAACCAGCCGGTAACCACCGCAAGACTTTTGTCCAGCAAATACCTCGTAAAGAGTCGAACCCAGATCGAAAATGTTAGATTGCGCGGTATTCAATTACCTAAACTAGGGCTATCCGGAATCAACCATGCTGCGATGGTATAATATGACATGAATCGTTCACCACAAGGCGGCTCAAGACAAACAAAGATAACAATACATTCACATGAGTTAGTCCTGTTCAAGTCGAGAAAAGCTCGGAAGATATACACGTACCATCAAGGTCAGCATCTCGCATTCAGAATCCGTATTGCGTGTGATTTGATCCGCGGGTGGCCTCAGGGGTTTGGGGGATAAAAAGCGGGATCTGACGACGCATAAAAAAGTAGAGGTAAACAATATACAACAGCATGTAAAGGGATATAGCTCCGTGGCCAGTAGTAATAGGTCAGTACGCCACTTTACGGATTTGATGATATGATAAAAGCACCGAGGCAGCTCCTTTGCGGTCATGTTTTGAAGTATATCATTTGCTTTATTCATCCAAAGTTGCTAATGGCTGTAAGATCTCCGTTCGTATCCAGGGCCAATATACGCTTAGAGCGTACTCATTTACCCTGTGCTCCAAGTCACGCAACTTTAAAATACCATATGTAGACCGAGTGTCGACAAGAACGCTACTGATTGGGCCGACAATATGCTATATTGAGGTTTTTGTTCTTTTAGCGTGTGACTTGATGCGTGTGATACAGGAGAATGTCTTACCACCTCGTCCTCAACTCGGTAGGCCATATAAGTAAGCCAGTCATGGCCGATAACAGTATAACCGATAGTAGGGACCAACCAATCTGTTGGAACTGAGGCCCCTTTCACCAACTCACCTAAACGTACCAGTCTTTCAAGGTTTGCGCTTAACCAGATTGCAAGTTGGGCGAGCGCCTCCTTCTTTCCACCATCATCGGCTTTAACTTCAATTCCGGAGAAGAGTATAGTCCGCTTGTTGAAAGCATCGGTTGTTTGACTAATCTGGTAACCAGGACCGCCCAAACTAACTCTTTGATAAAGATCATAGACTTCTGGGTCGTGACAAGAGAATGAAAAAGAATAATCTGCCTTTTTGTTAATTCGCGTCAGATTATTCCTTACTATAGGAAGCAAGCCCCCATCAATCTGCTGCGATTGTCTAGTATCATGCATTAGAAATGGTCTCTAGGCAGGGGAACCTTGTACTTACACATTAGTTAGGCGCAGTTTAGGTATTTCTTTCAGCGATGAACGAAGAACGGGCTGAACAACATCTAGGCACCAAGCATTCTCGTCTTTCCCAAACATATCACAGTGCCTGGCTTCTATGCGTACTTCCTCAATTTCGCTCCATAAAGCATCAATAACAGCATCCGACATATGTGCAGAGTCGAAGTATGCAGAGTCGGGAATATCTTCAGCACCAGCAGGGTCCGATGCGCGTATCCGGGACTAAGTAACAATGCCGATCAGTAGAAATCGCACAAAGGACACCGATGTCAGTACCTCGAACGCTCTCGGAATGACTTTTTGGCCGAATCCATCTGTAAGGCGTTTCCGTAGTGACAAGACAGTATTAGGTATGAAGCCAGTGGACTGGGGCTCGCATATAATCGCGGGCTTTGCCAGCCGAAGTTGGTTAAAGATGTCGCGAGCAGGGCTAGTTTGACGTGATGTGTTATTAGACGCACTAGATCGGAATTTTGTACGATCAGAAATCGAGATTTCGGAAGCATTTGTCGTCCTTTGGTCAGAATCATCAACATCAGTTCTTTGTCGTTTTGAAGGACTAAGCTGTCGAGAGGGAGGCATAGATATCGCTCGTTTCTTTCTATGCACTTGAAACAGAGGGCTAGTGGAATGTAAGGACAATAGATCCCCCGGTGAAATAGATGGAGGTAGATTAGGGAGCTTCTCCAGCCAGCTTTCAATATTCATTTACCAGTCAATGAACTTATCTGAAGCGTCTATTTAAAACTACAAGGGAGGGAAATTAAAATAATAGAGAAAAACACGTCAGCTGCACAAGTGTAATGCGGGGATTGGGGTTCAGTGTGGAGGATGAGCTTCAATCAAGTGAAGAAAGGGTGAAAGCGGTCAAGAGAAAGCGGGTGTTAGCTAGACCAACATATAAAAAAAAAACAAAAACATACAACAGCAGGGATTCGCTGGTGGTCACCCACCCAACTACTAACCTGCCGGCGTGTGGCTTAAGTACGGCTGAGCGGACGGGAAGCCCTGTTCTCCACACCCTGTGGTCGTATGTACTATGATTCTACTGGACTCTAATTATATAGTAAGTATAATATTTAGAGTTTTATATCACGATCATTAAAATACAATCTTAACCCTAACTGCTAAGCTATGTAACTATACAGAGTCATTAAACTAATCGAACCTTCTATTCTATTTCATTTACTTTTAGAGTATAGTCTTATAGTAAACCATCTTATCCACTTGCACTCATCTCCAGAGGTTCTTAAATAGCCACAGATGTCAATGAAGTGTGTGCGAGTACAGACTCGTTTGAATTGGGTCTGAGGTGAGGGATTTGGCACCATTTACGAAAATCATTGTGTGCGGTGATGTGGCTGGGGAACTTCAATTATTGAAATTTTTTTACTCTCTTACCCTCAGATTTCCAAGTTATACGCTCTTGTTAGTTCCGCCCATAATTGATGGTGTCCGTGAACAGCTTGATTGAAAGATACATTGCTTCCAATAATGTCATGAGAAATAGTATTCATGTGAAGTGAAAATCAGATGCTTAATTAATATTACACCATCCCAAGAAACCCTACTCATCAGAAACCCTCTAACAGTACTTATTCTAGTGCGACAGTTTTATTTTATGAAGGCTATGGCAGACTCTAAAGGTACACAGAAATCAACTGCGGTAACCCTACTAGCTCATCCAAAACAGGATACAACGTTGAACTCTATACATTCACTCACTCATAAACTCCAGACCTAACCCAATGCGACTACTCGGGGATTCCAGAATCAATGACAAATACCTTTCCCGTCTATTTCAAGGCAAGCATGTCATTCGTTGAAGGGGTCAATAAGTCGGCAATGTATCTAGACCAACTACCGTCTTATTCACTTAACATGGGGCGGGAACATCATTCACTGTCCTCTGACAGACACCCTAACTGCCCCGATATCTTTAAAAGCCATTCTTTAACCCAGATCTCAGTATCCCATCTGAAATACTTGAGCAAAATCATCCTCGCACTCAACTATCCAAAACACTACCCACCCACAAATGTGGCTTTTCAACATCTCCATCCTCCTGCTCGCCCTATGGGCCGGGCTCAAACTAAGACATCGCAAAACCACCACCACCAAGAAACCAATCTCAGTAAACTACCATTTCACCCGGCAATGCAACAAAACCTGCGTCTTCTGCTTCCACACAGCCACCACAAGCCACGTGGAGAAGATCCCCGCCGCAAAAAAAGGACTAAGCCTCCTCGCCAAAGCAGGGATGAAGAAGATCAACTTCGCCGGCGGAGAGCCATTCATCGCGCCGTTCTTCCTAGGCACGATGATAAACTTCTGCAAGGAGGAGCTCAAACTGGAATCCGTATCCATCGTAACGAACGGCAGTCTCGTCACTGAGAAATTCCTCGCCAAGCACGGACATAACATCGACATACTCGCGGTGTCCTGCGACTCGTTTAACGAGGAAACAAACATCGCCATCGGGCGCGGAAAAGGCGAACAGGTTAAGAAACTCTACGAGATTCGCGACCTGTGCCGGAAATACGGGATCAAGTTCAAGATCAACACCGTCGTCTGCAGATACAACCATCTGGAAGACATGAACGCGTACATTGAGCGGTTGGCTCCGTTCCGGTGGAAATGCTTCCAGGTGCTGATTGTCGAGGGCGAGAATGATTCCGCCCAGACACTGCGAGACGCGCGTAAAGTCCTTATCACTGATGCCGAGTACGAATCTTTCTGCGAGAGGCATAAGCATCATCGGTCGTTTGTGCCGGAGTCTAATCGGCTCATGGCGAAATCGTACCTGATTCTCGATGAGTATATGCGGTTCCTTGATCGGACTGGGCGGGCGCCTTCGGGGTCTATTCTTGAGGTTGGGGTGCAGAACGCTCTGGATAGCGTGTTTTGGGATGAGGAGAGCTTTGTGGATAGGGGGGGTGTTTATGATTGGAGTAAGGATACCTCTGGCTGTGAGAGTGGTCCGAGTGGAAAGGGTCTTGAATGGTAGGTTCTTTTGGATTTGATGCAATGCTTTTCGTCTGAATATTTGTTGTTCTTTCGTCTAGTGTGATTGCTTTGTGGGATATTCAATCTACTGTTCTGTGAATTGGTCAATCGGGTTTTTGAATGTGAAGTTTCGAGCTTGCTGTTGGCCATAAGGCATGTTCTAGCTAGAGGGCGTATGCTGTTACGATGCCTATGTGTTCTCTGCGTTAGTTTGATAATTGTAAGCTCGAAAAATACCATGTTAGCTGAAGGATCAGCTTACTTACAGGGTCTCTTTCTTGCCCTTCTGTAGTTTAACTCGCCGTGCCCTACTTCTGCGGACTAGACTACCAAGCCATAAAGTATTCGCAGTACTAGTACAGCCTGATAGTAGGAATAAAGTATTGAAATCATATACATTATCGTACCTATGTACTCGTTGAAAGCTTCGTTCAGTACCCACCCAACCCATCTCTCATTACACTGACCTACGAGACCGGACACCAATCATAGTTCCCATTGACATTATTTCCCCACCACGATGGGAAAGGATGTGACCTGCCAGCCGCACCGAACACAGCGAACGAGAGGATGAAGACGATAGTGAGACTGGCACCGTCGAATGCTCCGGTGATCAGGTATGAATAGTCCTTGAAAACGCGGGGATGGTAGTTTCGGAGGTAGTACTGCACGAAGAAGCCACTGAGGATCCAGCTGAAGATGACACAGGTCTGAGATTGGTTGTACGGGACATAGCCGGCATACTGGATGAACTGGGCCATATTGATTTCTGCAACGTCGAAGCCCTTGATTTTGGGAAAGAACTGTCAAACATAGGGTCAGCATCGGAGAGATTCAGCATGTTTGGGGTTACACACTTGGTAGAAAGCACGGTGAACAACAACGGCGCCAGCGCCGAGCGCTACACCAATTGGTATCATCTCGTACTGTGAACCGATCTTATAAAGATAAGGAGCTAGAGCCCAGGATGTCGCGTTGGTGTTGTATGATTGTATGGTTGCTCCACTCCAGGAGGAATCTCCGTTGCCGTGGGCGAGAAGTTCTCGGTTACCGGACACGATGGAAATCATGACAGCGTAATTAATAAAGCCGCCCAGTATAGTACCGTATATCTGTGTTAGGAACATGACTCGAGGAGCTATCTTGACTAGATTATGGGTTAGTACTTTCAGCCTCAGGAATGTATGGGATGATGCTTACGATATTCTCCCATCTTCAGATCGTTAGACAAGGTGACCGCATTTGAGATAACATTATGCGACCAAGCAGCAAAGTACATGTTACCGACTGGGCGTCCGGGGAGCATGAGCCCTGCTATCATTTTCGAAAGATTGTTGGTGGCAATACCGTTGCCAAAGCGGGAATAGAGAATAGTACTCTGTAGCACATCGTTATCAGAAGCTTTCTGACCATATTACATTCGAGGATACTCACGAAAGGCGCAATGATGATCCCAACAACCAACGAGACGATGTACGCCCCGACCGGAAGAGTGATATTCTCCTTGAGGACTACAACGAGACCGAGAACGAAGCTACCGACAAGAACAATCATGTACCACCACCATGGCGTTTCCTTGTAATGCTTGGCCATATGGTCGTGATGCCGATCATCATATCTACCTTGTCTCGCGCTTTTGTACGCTCGTCGAATATCCTTGCCCCAAAAGAGAATGCAATGCATAATCAGTGCACCGATCTAGATAGAGTTAGCCTGTAAAACGGAGTCGAGGATGAGACGCTTACTGCTGCATTAGCCATGAGCATTGCAAATGCAAACGTTCCAGTTATCTTGGGCGTTCCAATCTCGGCCAAGGCGGCTTCATCAAGCACACCGCCGGGGAAAACACTGTCTACTGGGTAAGCTGTACCATTTGCCTGGAGGAGTCTCGTTGACATGAATGGGAGTGACCTTGAGTCCCAGCCATTGCCATAGTAAATTCCAACCATGGCGATGAAGCAAGCGAAAAACCCTATGGCTTGATGGAGCTGCAATTTCAAGGGAAGGGAGGTTTGGAAGGAGGTGATCTGCGTCGGTCAATCTTGAGAATCCACATTACTGAGAGCATCATCTTACGTATTGCCAGTCGAAGCTCAGAGAGAACAACCCCAAACCTTCGTTGTTAGTGCCTCCACCAAACACATTGGTGAGAATGGCACCCTTGCTACCAGTTGCCTTTTGAGCAGCCAAGCACTGAATATTCGTAATCAGCAGCTTGCGCAAGGTATCTTTAATAACAATGGGGGCATGGGAATTATTTACCGGAATAGAGACGGAGTTCAGCCATGGGAAAATGTAGGCAGGGATAATCTCGTATATAGACATTCCAGTAAAAGCATACCAGAAGTACCTAAGTGGCTTGGAATTCTTCAAGTCCTGCCAATGAAGTCCCTGGAGGGTCTTGACAGTAGGCAATGTGCTCCAGTAAACGGCCTCAACATGCCAGACAGCGATAGGGCGCATGATGCCACAGAGACCGTAGCCAAACAGGCCGATAGAGACGGTGCTGAGAACGACCGTAACTCCACTTATAGGGAGATTGTAGAACAGATCCTGCGCTGCAAATACGGTCGAGGTGGCAGACGCATTTGAGGCTGATGTGGCAGTGATGGAGCATATCGCGTGCTCTTTCAGCGACCATGGTCCCGGATTGACGAACTTGATTACCGTGATCCACCAAGGTAACTTTCCATGTGCGCCTTTCGCCCTCCACTTGGCCTCGATCTTGTCACCGCGGGGCAAGAACTTGGCCCAGGCATTGCCGACAAAGTAGGAGATGAGGACAATGAATGTTCCTTGAATCGTGATCAAAGTCGGTTTAAACTGCATAACTGAGTCAGTAAACATAGGATTCAAGGCATAGTTCCATTAGGTTACATTGTAGATTTGGTTCATCACAGCCTGAAAACATGCGAGGCCCGAGGCCAGGATGATGCTTCGAAAGGTCAATGCACTGTCGAAGTCATCTCTCAGCGGTAGCAAGTGAAGAGCTGCGTCTGCTCCGGTAACGATAACAGCGTCCTCGCTTTCACGGTCCCCCTCACTGTCGACATCATGTCCCTTAACATTGGGTTCCTGCTCATCAGCGAGGACAGTGACGGCAGTCTTCTCATTTTGATCAGCGGCTAACACGCCGTCGTCTCTAGACGAGTCAGACATAATGGGCGACATTGTGTATGACACTTACTTCAGACCGGACCAGCCTCCATACTCACTCCTAGGTCTTGAGACCAATTTATAGTCTTGCATTCACTGAGACTAGGCCATTCCGTGATAAGGTGGGCAGTTGATAAATGATACCACATTGTACGAAAATTAGCCACTTGGCAAAGAGAAACCAGGGGGGGTTGAAGTTGGTTCCCCTCGCCACAGGCCTAATGGTTTTAGTGCCAGATAGCGACCTGCTAAACCTCAGGCCCCTTCTCACCTCATAATCCTCCAATCGATATTTTTGCCCTTCACTAGATGTCTTGGTCCCCCTGGTAAGGTGGGCTAGTTGTCGAGTAATAGCCGGTCTTAATCATGGAAATTTAATATCGCAAGAGTATAGACTAGGATACTCTGGTTTAACCGTGTACTGTGGGGTTTTATTCTCCGAACAGTTCATTTTGAAATGCCATCGCGTGGACTTCTGACGCCATTCGATGGCGTGCAGGCTCCGAATCACCCCGGAAGTTTGGCTAAGAACACCATCTATTCCGATTATTCCTCGATCGTTAATATTTTCCCAAAAACCTGAGGTCTGGACTTGGCCATACGGAATGGATTATCGGAATGATAAAGACAGTAAATCATAGTCCTTTGCCGCGGAGAGATACATGGAGAAAGGGAACGAAAGATAAGTTAATTGGAGATGAAAAGAATTCCGTCCGATAAGAATAAAGTGTGTTGGGTCATGTGTTCAAGTTACTTCCTGAGGACTCCCGACATCATGATTCGTTCTTCTCTCCTTATCACTAGCCAAGGACCCATTTATCCTGCTGTAACAGCCCTTCTAATTTACTTGGGTTACATCGCTCCTTTCTCCCCCATGTACTACTATTGATGGTGCAAGAGTTTATCCAAGTTGCATGCAAACAGCATCAAGAGAGGAGCTTCCAGATTCATTTTACGAACGAATGATTGGAATCTGGGTCCGATTAGGGATCTAAGCTGCGATCCTATCCTCTACTAACCGCTCTATCTCCACTCAGAAGCGTTCAGATAGTTTGGTTTCGGTCTCCACGTGGGCCAGTTCAAGGCGCCACTAACCCTTCTCATAGATAACCAAGAAAGAATTATAGAACGAGGATTCGCCGGTCACCCGCTCAACTAACTTGTGGCCTGGACACTGGTCCCAAATGGTGTAGCTGCTGATGGTTTGATTATGTGGCTTTGGGTAAATTTGATTGGATTTGCAGTGGACAGGGCCAATGCTGAGAACTCACTCAGCATCCTCCTGCACTGATGTCCCATTGGGGTTAAGTGATTGATTTGTCTCCCTTTTCGAGTCCAACGGTTTCAAGGAACACAATGCCTCCGGTCGTTCGTCCGAGCGGATTCTAGCTAAACTCAATGGCAACGCTTGTTGGCGATTCACCAACTAAATGAGGTAATGAACTCGGTGGCCGGTCCGTACAGGCATATACCTACAATATCAACCTTTGACCGTACGACTGCGGTCTGATTATTCTGTCAAAAACCGAGCCTCGTATTCGCGCTCTGATTGCATTCCGACCTTTCCACTCAGACCTGTTCTAAGTTAGAAGAGAAATATAAACAGTCTGTCCTTTAAAAGAGAATATACATTCAAACTTTGCCTGCGCATCTTATATTTGTAATCATCCATCCCATCCCAGCCTTAAGACTAGTCTCCACGCACAAAGCTCGACAACTGGATTGGACAATTTATCCGGTTCCGGTTTCCTGGACGCTTGGAAAATCCCAGATGAACGACCTGGTTCCATACCTAGTAGTCCGGTCAGGCCCCTGTCCCATAACCTCGTCTGTGGAAGAGTCAAGCGGCGCAGGAAGTCACACCGATTCCCCTTGTGCATCGTAGCCATTGAATCTCCTTTGTCTCAGTTGGCGATTATGCAATTTTCAGGTCCGAAAACATCACCAAATCCGCTACCGAAACTCCGTAGCCTAGTTGATTAGGCGGTTCATGGCTCAAGGACGTATCCCACTCATAAGGTTTAGCCCGGTATCTAGTCTATCGCCGACAGCTGTAGGATCTAAAACTATTGTCCGCTTCCAATCGTATGCCGCTGAAGAGATAACGTCCAGTATTCCTTGAGTGGTATATGGTCTCGATCTCGAACCCTCATGTGATAAATGATCAGTCACTCAATCAAAAGATTTGATTAACATCATAAAACCAAACCATTGAATGTCTAGCTCTGTAGAAAGTCTCACTGAATTAAGCAAGAAGCAGAATCAAAACACTGTGGCCCAATGCAGAAAGAAAAATGATATAAAGAACCGAAAAGCAGACACAACTGAATCATTCTGGTAGATAACCCTGAGGCATTGTGTCTGAAGTCACTATAATCCCGTTCCACAACATCATATCCAAGTTTGGAGACTGGCTTCGGTCTATGCTTCCAGGTCCTCCGTTTCTTGCGCACTTCGACTTTTGTAGGCTAAGAGCATGCTCACGATCTCACATGCTCAAACAATGAAGCCACTGATAGAGGTGTCCGGCCATTGTTATCTTTAGAATCCACATCCACCTGCCCAGTGGCTAGAAGCAGCTCCACCACCTCTTTGCTTCCTTTATAAGCAGCATATAATAGAGGTGTTGCACCAAACTCAGTATCTTTACAGTCCACCTCCACCTGCCCAGTGGCTAGAAGCAGCTTCACCACCTCTTTGTATCCTTGAATAGCAGCATATGACAGAGATGTTCGGCCATTAGTATCTTTGGAGTCTACCTCCACCTTTCCAGTGGCTAGAAGCAGCTCCATCACTTCTTTATTTCCTCTGCCAGCAGCATATGATAGAGCTGCCCGGCCGTTATTATCTTTAGAGTCCACCTCCACCTGTCCAGTGGCTAGAAGTAGCGTTATCACATCTTTGTGTTCATAAAGAGTAGCACATACTAGAGGTGTCAGGCCGTGTTTATTTTTGGAGTTCACCTCCACCTGTCCAGTGGCTAGAAGCAGCTTTACCACCTCTATGCGTCCACGAATAGCAGCATATGATAAAGGTGTTGCACTAAGCCTATTATCTTTACAGTCCACTTCTACCTGTCCAGTAGCTAGAAGTAGCTGCACCACCTCTTTATGTCCCATACTAGTAGCATATAATAAAGGTGTCCAGCCAAACCTATTATCTTTACAATCAATCTTCACTTGTTTAGTAGCTAGAAGCAGTTTCACTACCTCTTTATGTCCTCCGCTAGCAGCATATGATAGAGCTGTCCGGCTGTCATTATCTTTAGAGTTCACATCCACCTGCCCAGTGGCTAGAAGCAGCTCCACTATCTCTTTGTATCCTCCACTTGCAGCATATAATAGAGGGGTCAGGCTGTTATCATTTTTACAGTCCACCTTCACCTGTCCAGTGGCTAGAAGAAGCTCCACCACAGCTGTAAGACCAAATGAGGACGCTATCATGAGTGGTGTGGTGCCTTCAGAGTACCTGAACTCAAGAGGCGTGCCTTTAAAGTAAATCTCAGACCACATAAGATACTCCCCAGTCCCATATTGGCAAAGTGTCAATCCCAGGTTTGTTATCTCATGATCTCTCTGTAGTTGGGCCTTTTGGAAGTGAGACGCCCAGTAACGTGATGCATACTCTCGTAGCATCTTCAAATCCTTCCCATAAACCAGAAAGGATGTACATGCTTTTGCAAGAGCCAAATGGGAATCGATTGGCTGCAGAGAGTACTTCCATTTGTACGCTGGAGACGGATGATCTTTCACCAGAAATTCTTTAACCGTCTGATGGAGCAAGTAGACCTTAGTATCTATGACCACCAAAAGAAGGCCACATAGATCTCTTGCAATTCTCTGAAACCTCTCTTCATCAGTGTCAATTTCATCCCGGATACCAATGTCACTATTATACTCGCTAAAAGCTAGAGCAGCGGATAGTTCCTCGAGAGTAAGGGGGCGTTCTGCGGCCGTGACAATATGTAATAGTGTCTTAGCCTTTCCATGATCATAACTCCGATCTATGATACGTGTATAAGCATCGTCAACCGTTTTCGGGATGTTATGTATTGCGCGACGAATGTTCCCCCTGGTGAATCCTGGCATTCCCTCTATAACATCCAGAGTCAGGGTAACCCATAGGTACGTTCGGTTGATGGTATCCGAGGTAAGCATTTCCTTCAGGTAGGCACTCTCGTCTGAATCCAGCGTGTTTCGAAGACCAATCTTGTCTACCCGATCCTTGATCACTAGATCTATTTCCCGCGAGATCAATGCCACTTCAGTCTCACCCTCGCCACTCAAGTGAATCGTAGGCAACTTTTTCTCCAGAACTGAAAAGTCGCGACGGATATGATCGTACGGTCTACTTGTCATCAGGAATTTCAGATCAAATCCGGATCGACTGCTCAAGTAGAGGTGCTCCACGGCTTGGATAAACTGTTTTCGATCTCCGTCCCGACATTCATCCAATGCATCCAAAACACAGAGTACTTCCCCAGCAGCCGGAGAGCATGCAATGTCCATGAATATGCTCCAGAGATCGCCGAAAGAATCGACCAGTTTCTCTCCGTCGGTTTCTAACCTGTCCAATATGGAATCCGTTAACAGATGGGGTTGTGCTATGAATGTTTGGCGTAACAAGGCAGCTATTGCATTCGGGGCGTTCTTTTGGTCTTCAAAGTCATCCTTAAAAAAGAAATAGCAAATCGTCCTTTTGTTTCTTGGAAGAAACTCATCGACCAAGTATTTCGCCAACACAGACTTCCCGCATCCTGGGTCTGTCGATACCCATAGAGGATATGAGCGTTCGCTTCGCTTCCAGGTACGAAATAGTTCATGTTGGGTAAACCATTCGCAAGTACCATGGATGTGTCTGTTATTCCGATCTTTGCGGTCACCGTAGGGACATGTGTAGAGCATCTTTAAAGATTTTCTGATTCTCTCGTCTCGAGCAGATGTCGTCTGCCATGCTTGAATGGTCCGCATCTGGTCAAGTCTCGCCCTGATCTCTGCATCGCGTTGAGCATCCCGGAAATCCCTTGTAGAGCTTTTGAGACGGTTTATATCGGCCAACAATTTATCCCAACCGTCCTGTTTGAACATATCTGCGAAAAGCTGAGAAATTGAACGTTTCTGTAAATAGCATAGCGCTCGAGCTTGAAACTCCAGGATCTTGGAGTACAGCGATATCAGAGTGTCTTTGAACTTCTCCACGAACTTTTCGTCATGGCCTCCGTCAGAGTGTAGATATGAACGTTCTATCTCTCGGAGAAGAGGAATCAGAGAGGAAATCTCCTCGAGTCCCTGCAAGAGGGTCTCATGCTGTTCACCAGCTTGCACTACAAGCTACAGCTCGCCTGTTAGTCCCACATCAAAGTATATGAAACTTACGATAACAGGGAATCGAAGAGTCCTAACATACCAGTAGAACGACAGTGGCCCCTGCACAAGCGATCGCAGCGGGCGGGCTTGCGGTGGCTGCAGTGTTTATGATATCTTTGAACAGCATCACATTTCGAAACGTTTTGTTGAGCTGCTCCTTGACCTTGAAGCTGTGACTACCCAGTTGAATCACCCACTTCTTTTCTTCCAGCTCGCTAAACTTGGTGTCTAAAAAGTCGCAGAGCCCTTGGCGGCTGGCGGTGTCCCCTGTTTGGGCTCTCAGGGCGAAATTTGTTTCCAGTATTCTTACAGACTCCTCGAGTATCTTTTGTAAATCCCGATCGTTTCTCAACCTTTCCTCTGCTTTTACCCAGAGATCTTCAGGCATGAGGGTAGATGTGACAGATAATGCAGGCTCCGACAACTGGGGCGACGGTAGACGCCCATCTTGCCGTTTGGGAGATACTGCTTTAGGTCGAAATCTGGCCTTTAACTTGCGTCTGAAGTAAGTGAAACCCATACTTAACTGGGCAGGTTTTCATGGGATACAACACTGAATGCCTCTTGTCGCGATATCTGGAAGATGGGAAATCTCAGGACTCCTTCATTTTCAGCTTGCTCTGTGAGCTGGCTGACGTGGCAACCAACCAGAGCCATGCTTTAATGCAAGTCGATGATCTTTAACAGTTAGTCAAACTTCGCTGAACAATTCCATTTCGGAATTCGGGCGGGGCTGAGAAATTACAAATCCTTATAACATATCATATAGGACTCGATAACGTAGATTAACAATTTCGACATGGATTTTCCATCAAACCTAACCTTGATCGACATCGACTAGGGAGATGGAATGGGGTGGAGATAATGCCCCGCAGCTTTCACAAGCTAAAAAACAATGGTAGTTTGATGGACGCCTACACAGTATGATTTCAAAAAAAAAAAAAAAAAAAAAAAAAAAAAAAAAAAAAAAAAAAAAAAAAAAAAAAAAAAAAAAAAAAAAAAAAAAAAAGGAATAAAATAAAGTGATACCCTGACATCCAGCTTGTACCATCAATGTGGAAATAAATCAATATTCACAGTTTATCTAAAATATACAAATCTATTATGAACTCTCAAAATCTAAGAATCCATGTCCTCTTGAACTTGGCTCTTAAGAATTTCCCTCACAGCCTCCCATGAGTTCTTGACAGCGGTTACGCGTGTCTCCTTCTGCAAAAGAGCCTTGAGTTCATCCGGGAGCACCTGAGTCTCAAAGTTAAATCCGGCCTCGTTCTTCAAAGCCGAGGTGACAACATCAGAAAATTTCGCCGGATGAGCGGTCGAAAGCGAGATGTGGTGTGAGGACGGGCTAGTCCGGGAGATTGATCTTTTGGCGACAGTGATTCCGACTGCTGTGTGGGGGTCTAGAATATACTTGGTCTCCTGGTAGCAGGACTGGATAGTGGCCAAGGTCTCTGGGTCGCTCACACGGTCACTCTCGAAGATCTGACGACCGTTGTTCAACATATCCTGGTGGATAGGTCCAAAGCCACCGGTGGCTTTCAGGGACTGATACCAGGCCACGATAGTTTCACTGGCCTGCTTCTTGCTAGAACGACTATCAACGCCATTCGCCAGGGCATGTTCTATTTCTAGTTAGCATAGGCTTAGTAATTGGACATGACTGGTCATGTACCTTTGGCAAGGAACCACAAAAGTCTCTCGAAATTGCTAGACACCAGGATATCCATAGCCGGGCTGTAGGTCTCCTTGCAAGCGTCAGGCTTGCCACCAGCAGTCTTCTCACCCTCGACAGGGTGCTTCTCGTAGCGGCCGGTTGTCCAGAACCGGTGAAGGATATCATTCCTTAAAACAGTTAGCCTTTTATTCTGATACCGCCAAGGGCGCTTCCATCTGCGGTAACTTACTCATTCGTAGCCACTACAAGAACGCAAGAACCGGATATTAGTAATTGTAGAAAGAGATTGATTCACGGCTCTGCGGACAAACTCACCAACCAGCTTATCCACCGGCAGGCCCATCTTTTGGGCAAAGTAACCGGCAAGAATATTTCCGAAGTTACCGGTAGGTGTCACAAATCGGACTTTGTCGCCTAGCTTAAACGAAGAAGACTTCTTCGTAAGCGAGAAATAGGCATAGAAGTAGAAGACGATTTGAGCAAGGATCCTTGCGAAGTTGATTGAGTTCACAGCACCCAGCTTCAGGGTCGCGTTTGTGTCAGGGTCGCCAAACAGCGCCTTGACAATGTCCTGTTAGGTTCGCCAGGTTAGTACCAAATTCTTATGGTCAGAATTGCGACTAAGCACTTACTTGGCAGTCATCGAATGTTCCCTCGACAGCCAAGTTGTGAACATTGTCTTCAGTGCAGGTTGTCATCTGGACCTCTTGAATCGGACTGATACGGCCCTTAGGATGCAAGATGGTAACGGTTACATCTTGCTTACCCCGGAGACCGTAGATCGCCGCAGACCCGGTCTATTCGCCAGTTAGTATCCCTGCTAAATCATAAAGAAACGAGAAAAACTTACATCGCCACTTGTCGCACCAACAACTGTCAAGTGATGCTTATCTGTTGACTTGTTAGTCGAGTTTTATGTAGTCGTATGTTCAATGTTCCCGGACCTTTTGTTTGTTTCCCGCGGTTCTTCCGTACCAAAAAGTATTCGAAGAGATTTCCCAAGAATTGCAATGCGCCTAAAGCCGTTAGCTGGATAGGTCCAGAATTGTTGTATCTTTCAGTATCATCGCACAATCTTTGAAAGAGTAACTTGGGCCATGGAAGAGCTCAAGAAGATGGAGATTGTCGCCCTGCAGGTGAACCAGCGGAGTGATGTCTTCGGCACGGAATGTCGAGTAACTCCGATCGATAATGGCTTTCAGGTCATCGGTAGGAATTTCGGAAGTCGATACGTAGAGACTGAAGATCTTAAGGGCGAGTTCGGCATAGGAAAGGTCTTTCCAACTTTGCTGTCATCGATCGTTAGCCTCCGACACCTGGGTGGAGAGTATATAATGAGAGGCTTTCAAAGCCGAGCATGGGTCTTTGTCTACATACCCAGTCTTCTGCAATTGGAACCTCATGTGGCAAAAAAAGTCCACCGTCGGCAGCCAATCCCTTCAACACCACGGTCTCAAAGGAAAGCTTCCTACAAGTCAGCAATTTGTCAGGACATTACACAGAGAAAGGCGCACATCATAGTCACCACCCCGGGTGGAAAGAAACTTTTGCGACTCAGTTGGTGCTGCGTCAGTCATGATGATATCTCAATGGCTCTCTCGGTTTCGCAACAATTAGCAGAGAAAGTTTTCAAGTTTCCCCTCCCGACGTCGGAGAGAATTACTGTCCCGCAATTAGTCCGGACTATAGTTCTTCCAGTGGCGTCGGTGCCTGACTCACTCGTGACTCATGTCATGAGTCTGGGATGTCACGTGTTAATGATCGTAATTGATCGGCACTGATTCTTATCCACTGCGGGCACTGTACCTTATCCATTACCTTATGTTGACTGAACAGAAGCCACACTGGAGTATATATGATTACAAGTCAAGTGTCAAAATACACATAGTAACATCACGGCACTCTATAGCCTTGAAATTCAAGCATCGCATCATCAACAATCTTCCTTGCTTATGTTCTTTCACGATTGGCTTGAGATCACAGATCTGGTCTGCCTATCAGCCACCAATCGCTTGATGTCTCAGACTAAGAGCCAGGGATGATTTGTATACACATTCGGTGCAGGCTTGTAGGTGGAACTTGATTACATGTCCCAAGTCATCATATACGGTAATAATGTGCATCTCAGGAATCTACATAAATTGACTGATCATGCAAGGGCAGTTTCCGCCTGATATACTCCCTGAAAACCCTTGAGGTTAAGGATATTGTTGAGGATTCTTCCTTTCACTTGCTTTCAGAATTGGCGCGATTATTAGAACACCGAGATTTGTTCAATCAGCTCGAACAAACCCAGCTCCAAGTAAAGGATGTGAACAACGTATCACACTATTCTCTAAAAATGCAATGTGAAGCCAAAGGAGTTCTCTTGGATGTTGTCGAATAGGACACAGAATAAAACTTGATGGGAAAGAAGAAAACAAAAATGGACCATGAAGCATTTCTTTGAACCCAAACAACACAATTTATGAGTATTTTGCTTTATCAGGATCTATATCAACAATTTACTGTTCAAATTATCACATCTTTAATATTTTGTAGTCGGTATAACCATTATTCAATGATATTCCGTCGAAAGCTTTTTACCAGACAGTCACATGGCTACCAATCATGTGATGAAGTATATAAACCACAAGTTGGCCCCCAACTCATCAGCCGCATCTTTCACCTCGCCTTTGAACGGGACATTCAATGTAAAATGGAGTCTGACTCTGACATGAGGGGCTTTCTCATCATTTTGGCATTAATCGATACATTGCAGAAGCAGTTGACGGATGCACCAAACCAGTACAAAGTCATTTCAGATGAGTGAGTTGCATGCCTAGGTTTAGAAGCCGATGCGGCGGTACTTTGTCTGAAGACTGACAATCTGATAGTGTTAAGCGTTTGTCAGATGTTATATGCTTGATTCAGAATCAAAAATCTGAGAACAATCTGGAAGATGAGCAGAAGCAAACGCTGGACAGTATTGCCAACGGCTGTCGTGGTTTACTAGGTGATCTAAGCTGCCATCTGGATGCAGCGCCGAATGACCTGGATCCGAATGATAGAGTTGGCTGTCAAATTGGCCAGAACTATATAGACACGTTCCGTAAACGGATTTCTGCGGAAATTGATGCATTCGATCTCTTTTTAGATACGGCCACCAGGTAGGATCCTGTCTTCTGTATATAGAATGCCAGAGCTTCACTAAAAGACATAGCCACCTGAGCAGAGGAAACGAAGACATGGCTGTCATGACTCATCAAGAGACTAACCAGGCTTCGCAAGGCTCAGACGAACAGGAGAGGTGGAATGAGTTCCTTGGTCAATTACACGAGATCGATGCCTCATGTGCCGAAGCCATGGTTCAGATTGAAAGGCAACTCCCCGATGAAATCCGTACAGCGAAAGAAGTTCTGTCCTGGATCTCGTGCGCAACACGACCGTTGATAAGCTCAGAATTATGCCATGCTCTTGCAATCAAAGACGGCTCGCCTGATCTCAACGAAGGCAATGTACCAGACATAGATGATATAATAAATACCTGTGCAGGTCTTGTATCGGTTGACGAACAGAGCAATGCTTTCCGGTTGACCCACCATACCGTTCAGGAGCACTTTGAAAGAAACTGGGCTCGCGTTTCACCCAATGCGCACAGCGAGATTGGAATAAAATGCATCCACTATTTGTACATGGAAGCTTTCCAAAATGGAGCAACTACCTCGCTCGATGAATACACGGTGCGTCTTCAAAAATATCCATTTTTCAAATACGCAGCCTCGAATTGGGGATTTCACATCCAGCAGCAGGAAGTTGAACTCGGAGTCATCATGAAATTACTAGAAGACGAAGGAAAGGTAAATGCCTGTGCACAGGCCCTGATGGAGCCACCGGACGGCTTCTTTTCACTCGATGTGAGTTTCAAAGATGCCTTGAACTATATGCATGGCATTCACCTGGCAGCATATTTGGGGCTTCTACAAGCGACCAAAACTCTAGCATACCAGGCACAAAAACACTCTGTCGATTGCACAAACACCAACGGTGAAGCTCCTCTCCACCTTGCGGCAAAACAAGGACATGAAAAAATCGCCCGCTTCCTCCTAGAGCAAAGAGCCTCTATCAACGTGCAAGACAATTCAGGGCAAACCCCACTTCATATTGCAGTGAAGAAGAATCACCAAGCACTGATCAAAATATTTCTCGAAGCTGAAGCCGACATAGAGACAACGGGCAAGTCAGACGGCGGCTTTTTCAGACTGAACCACACCCCTCTTATGTCCGCAGCAACAGCAGGAAACGCAGCGCTGGTCAAGCTCCTTCTAGAAGCTGGCGCTAACCCAGACCACTGCACCGATAGATCTTCTCCATTAGTAGCCGCTATAGATTCCCGTGATATGGAGACCTTCACGTTGCTGCTCGATATTGTGGCTGATCCAGATCAAGCAGACGAAGATGGCAAAACCCCACTGATGCACGCTGTAGAGAGGTCCAGCAATATGGCAAAGCTCCTCCTGGAGCGAGGAGCACGACCAAACGCCGAGGACAACCACGGTGAATCGCCACTATCCATCACTTCACAGCGTGCAAATGAGTCGATGTTCAAATTACTTCTGGAGAAAACGCCCGGACAGGACCACGTGAACGCAAAAGGACAAGGCTTACTCCATTTTGCTGCCGGAAGCGACTTACAAGGCGGGGATGAGAATATGGTCCGCATCCTCCTCGAGAGGGAGGGGTTAACACACGAGCGTAAAGTCGCAGATGCTCAGAGCGGACTACAGAGCGCCGCATGGCGAGGATACACCAATATCTTGGACATTCTACTTGGAATAGACGGCGTAGACGTCAACTCGAAAGACAAACATGGCTACACGGCGCTATACCTAGCTGCGCGATGGGGCAATGAAGATACCGTCGCGCTCCTCATCGACAAATACAGAGCCAACCTCGAGATTAACAACAACAATGATACAGGATGGACGGCACTGCACGGAACCATCATTTTCAAAAAGCCAGCCATCGCCCGAATGCTTTTAGACAGAGGCGCCAATGTCAACAGCAGAGATTACATCGGCCAAACACCCCTGACATACGCGATGAATATCGACTGGGAAGACGACTGGGAGATCAACCCCCAACTAGTACAGATGCTTCTAGACACAGACGGCGTGGACATCAACACCCGAGACAAAAATAGCATTACACCCCTATACTCAACCCTTCTCTCCGCCCTGACCCTAATACACGCCCCTGACAAAGTCGACATGTACGAAGCCACCGTCCAGCAACTCCTCGAACGAGGCGCAAGGGTCGACATCCGAGATACGACAGGAAGAACCCCAATATTCTACGCCGCAATGCTGAGACGAGCCGCCC
Organism: Aspergillus avenaceus; assembly: GCA_009193465.1. NCBI lineage: Eukaryota > Fungi > Ascomycota > Eurotiomycetes > Eurotiales > Aspergillaceae > Aspergillus > Aspergillus avenaceus. The sequence goes on along the minus strand of ML742098.1, from coordinate 30,141 downwards.
TGGTCGAAATGCTCCTCGTGCGCGGCGCAGAACCAGACTGCAAGGATGCAGAAGGCAGAACGCCGCTTTCCTATGCCGTGGAACCATTCAATCTCACATGCTTACCGGGGTACGAGGATGAGCGCGAGGAAGATCCCGATTGGGCTACCTGGGAGCCTGACTGGTCTGGTGATCAGTTAATCAAGGTGGTTGGGGCTTTGCTGGCCCATGGAGCTGATCCGAAGAGTCAGGATCTGCGAGGTCTGACGCCGCTTTTGCGCGCAGAGAGGAAGCTTCAGGATAGTGAGGTTTTACTTCTTCTCAGGGATGCTGCTGGTCGGTTATCACGCTTGTAATGTCTCACTTGGGGACCCGGTTATTATAATTCGAATTATATGCATCTAGAATAGACACTATAGAAAGCGATAGACATTCTCTAAGAATACAACCACTACACATCCATACATCAAGAACATACTATGTATTCTTTCTATTAAACTAGACCAATAACAAAAGAAAACCGCAAAAAGAAAATTGAAATCTATATTACGCAAAGCAGACTCACGAATTCCTCACCCAATTCGTCCACAAACACGAACACCCCCCAGACCCACCATCAAACCCACCCAAGTCCCCCTTATCCGCCTCACCACTTGTATTGAAAATCCCAGGCGCAGGATTAACCAGCGAGCCCCCGAAACCCCGATCCTCAAGCTGGAGCTTCTTCTCAGTAGCATTAACGTGTCCGTCCTCGATACCGTAACAATAGACCATTTTATCCTTTGCGGCGCCGCCGTGTCGATCCAGGGTAATACTAACAGGGTAGGGGAAGGAGCCGGGACGGACGAAGTTCGAGGCGGAGTTGTTTGTGCTCGTGGCGGTGGGGGAGGGGGTAGCGGAGGCGGAGGTTGAGACGAGGGATTTACCGGGTTTGGTCCAGATTTGGACGAGGAAGCGGGTTTGGGACCATGTGCAGCGGACCCGGGCGGATGATTTGGTCGGGCCGCCGGTTGTGTCGGCTGCGAAGGTGTCCTTGTTGCTGTTTGTTAGGGGGGCGTCGGATTCGAGGAAGATGGAGCGGTCGAAGTAGGTGTAGAAGCCGTAGTGTTCTGTTTCTTGGTCGCGGTTGTAGAGGCGGAGTGGTTGAGAGGTGGCGAGGGGGTAGAGGGTTGCTTCTGCTGCTGTGCCGTCTTGGGTGGTGGAGGGGGAGGGGATAAGGGAGTCGATGTCTGGGAAGGAGGCGCGGCGGGAGTGTTGGGAGAGTTTGATTGGGGAGAGGAGGGACATGTAGAAGGGGGTTTCTTCGCCGGCGAAGGGGGCGCTGTTTTTGTCCGTTGTGTTGCCTAGGAAGGTCTGGTCTTTCGTGCTGGGGGCGGAGGGGGAAGGGTTGAAAAGGTCATCGGGGGATCTGGGGTGGAGGTTGGAGGATGCGAGGGTGGTGCTGTTGGGGTATGTGCCGTTGCGGAAGCGGATTTCGAATCGGAAGTTGGGTTGGTTTGCTGCGTAGGGCTTGTTGGCGGACTGTTGTTCGTTGGGCAGTGAGCAGCTCCAGAGGGTGGAGGGCGTAATGCATCCTGAGTTCTGGACTTGGGGCTCTGGGCCGGCGACCGTTGATATGCCTGTTGGCATTGGGGGGTATCCGGTTAAGTTGAGCCATTGAGACTGCACTGGCGTTTCGTCTCCCTTTCTTGTCAGCATGATGGCGAGAATGACGGCGATGACGACGATGACGATGAAGAAGGAGGCGATGGCCATGTACCACCGACGTCTCAGACGACCTTCACGGCCGAGCCGGCCGAAACAACCTTTGTTGCTGAAGCAGCCTCGTCCACGCCAGAGCCCGCCTGCTTTCCTGCCCATCTGGTCTTCTTTCTCGCGCCTCCTTCTCCGTGTTTCGTTTCTCTCGCGATCAGGGAAGGGGAGCGCTGTTGCTTCCCTTGCTATTGGGAAGGGCTCGATGCGGGGTGGCAGGGTTGCTGGGGTTGTACGGTGGGATGTATAAGCTGGTGCTGGGCTGTTATGCATGTCAGACATTGGGATTGATCCAGCTTTCTCAGTTTCGTGTTGTAGGCCTGGCGATACAGGGTTGGGAGAGGGTGGTTGTTTCGTTGGCGGCGGAACTTCCGAGCTTTGCGAGGCATGGCTCGAAGGGGGCATCACTATGAGCTGCGGCACTATTCGCTCTGTTGTAGTATGCGGAACAGACGATGGCCCAGGTGCAGACTGGACGTAAACGTTTGTAACGTGTGATGGGAAAGTGCTTGCTGGCAGGGTGGGTTGGACAAACGGGTTATGGCCTTGCCCCTCCTTTTTATTGTTTGCTGCTGGGGCTTTTTCTGGCTCTTCTGTGATTTCTTTGGGCATTATCACGGGAGATTCTGTCTTGGGAGGCATTGTTGTTCTCTCTTTGTACCATTTGTCCTTCTTTGGGCTCCCCATGGGCGTTTCAAATTCATTGTCTACTACTGTCGATGACAACCAAGAACTAGTCGAAGGGGCGTTTGTGGATCGCGGTATCACAGATTCTTCGTGCGCAGGCTTAGGTGTGTCATCGATATTGATAAGTAGGCCTTTGTTTCTCTGGCGGGAGTCCGGGGGAGTCTCAGGATCAAAGAGCGGCATTTTATCCTGGGGAGTTATTGAACAGACATGGTTGATGCACTCAAAATAAGGTGTTCCGCTAAATAACTCATGTGCACACGCTTGATAGTACTCAGCGGCAGCACCCTGAACCGTCCGTTCCATAGACATAGCGCTCGAATCGTTCATATTCTCGGTTTGATCTTCAATTGCTGCTTTCTCATCTGCAAAAGGGTTATTCTGAGAAGGCTGCCAACTAGCCCTGCCGCGGTTGGCCACCGCCGTCTCGGGTGTATCTGGTGAGAAGTAGGATACTTCCTTTTCCCACCACTCGTCGCTCGGTCCTGTCACATCGGTGGCGATACTTGGTACAGTGGGTGGGCGTGGCCCTACTAGCGTTTTACGGCTAGACATAGTGTTGGAACGACCCAATAAGGGTGATAGAAGGTATGTCCACCATCCTTGGGACCGATGTCTGTTGACTTCCGAGTTGATGCTTAACCGGCTCATTCGGTCAAATCCACTTAGTCGATCAAACGCTATTTTTGCATTTTCGCTGGAGTATGATCGTGGACGTAGCCCCGGACGTGACTGCATGTCCTCCTCAAAGACCGTCCCCGTGGAATACGCGCGGCGTTTTCTCGTTGACCCCAGTGATTGTCTTTTAGGTAGATCTTGGGCAACAATCTCGGCTTTAGACGCTGCGTGATGGGCTGGAATAGCCGGTACGGGGGGTATTCCCAACTCACTCTTCTCCAGACATGGTGTGGATACGGAGTAAATGCTAGACGCAACCCGGGGAGGGTGGCACACCTGACTGAATCCTGCCCATGGATCATCATCCTTCGCTGGAGTGACAACAATCGAAGGCGTGAGTGGTGTACACTGATTGTCTGCAACGTCGAGCCCTTTTGTAGTTACCCTCAACATAGTTGCTGGCTCCTCGCGTGGCATACTAAATCCAATCATAATTGGTCTGTCTGACGGAGAGAGATCACTCTTGCCCTTTCTTTTCGGCGATCCCTTAGCTTTCCAGTCAAACAGCGACGATCTCCTTCTTTTCGAATCCAACTCTGCTTCTGGAAGTCGCTGAGATCCTTGGGCCATCCCCTTCTTCAGAATCCCTTTGAGGTGCTGCACCGACCGTTCTTCCTCGCGCTCCTTCGAGAGGATTTTGAGGTCATGCAAATCCAGAAGTGTCGGCTCAGCCGTGTCATCCTGTGGTTGTTGACTTGGCGAGGAGAAATCAGTGATCAGATTCAGCCCCACCGGCCTCTCCGGAGCCTTTTCGACATCTGGCTTTGGACTACACGCATTCTGTGCCTGCTGTTGTACGTAGTAGAAGCTATTTGCTTCGCGCATATGATCCTTGTTCTCTTTCCATCGTTCGTACTCCACCTTGTGAGCAAACGGGTTTTGACTGGACATCTTCGCGACGTAGTCGAGGGGGTGAAGCTTCTCTACGTCTCGCCCATTTGTGGAGGATGAGGAGGATATCGGTGTTACAACCTCTTCCGTGATTGGAGATGACAAAGGGAAGGTTGGGATCGTTGGTATCCGCAGCTCAGCTTGCGGTTTCTGCCGTTTCCAGCCCATCTTTCCTGTGTCAACAACAGGACCTCCTATAGATGATATCTATACCAAACCAGACTATAAAGATTACCCTAGTTAGTGGGAAGCGTGTCAAAGACAGATAAAGTGTTCAAAGAGTCAGACACTCACAACCAGGTCGGGACAGATGGTACATGAACGTAATTGGTTCAAGGGTCCATTCAGTTAGCAACCTATAAACAATAGGCAAAGAAACACATCAATTCACAAATTAGCATCCTCTTATTGGGGCCATAGAATAGAGAATTTCCGCGAATAACAATAGAACAATGTGGAGAATGGTAACAGCGAGTAACACCGCAGTTGTTATTCAGACAATGTCAACAATCACAAGTCCGGAGCTATCCTTAGCTATGTGTTTTCAGCTAGAGGCTGATCAAATAAAAGTGAAATGAATATTGAGCTTTTTTTTTATAGTTAAAATCAATGGAGAAAACACGATAGCATGAAGATGTACCGAGATGAGGCGCAACTGAGCCGGGAAAGTCTTCACTAAAGTAGCTTACTCACGTTTAATATTATTAGTTGGGAAGCTCATGCATCAGCGCTCAGGATCCAGACCTCTTTGATTGGGTATTACATCGACTCTTTCCTTCTGCAGAATGCCAAATCTCCGGCATCCATGTTTCCAATCGGGAGCTGATGCAGCGGCAATGCTTGCAAGTTGCCATGATTGGAGGAGAAGTGACAGTTACCCCTGCAGGATGTGATCACTGTGGTAGCTCTAGCCCACGTATTGGCTTGAAGAAGAGTACAAGAGAGATCTGTAGCCGCCATGATGGAGGAGTGGATATGGCGCTTAAGTCGAGACAATTGAAGAAATGTGGTGAAGGGTCCCGTGCACCAATCAGCATCACGAGGAACTGGTCACGACAAAAATAGATTCAACAAGTTTTTTTTTTTTGTTTCCCTCATCTTATACTAGACAAAATCTACATCTTTTCTTTTCTTTTATTTTTTTATTTTTCTATTTATTTTATTTATTTTTTTTTCTTATAAGTCATGTTAGAGAGAGAGAGAAAAATAGGATTAATCATCATGGTTGATGGAAATTCACATTGGGCCCAATAAACCATGTCAAAATAGCTCATCAACATAATAACATAGACCATGGGGGAATCAATTAAAGACACCATACACACTCAGTTGGGGTTTTTCTTTCTTTTCTTTTCTTGTTTTTTCTTTTGGTACACACGCACTATAGTCCGAGTTCACGGTGAAAATAGACGTAATAAACACATACACACACGCGCATCCCATATCCAATTCCAATTCCAATTCCCAAATGTTCCGTCTCCAATGCAAAAAAGATAATGTAAGTATCATGATGCGCGAAGGGGGGAATAACTTATAGAAAGAACGAAGATGGGGAGGTATATCGCCATTTATAGGCCATGTACAGTGGTGCTGCCACTGGACGTAATTAGGAAGAGAAGGGCGTAATGATCAAAGAGACAGAATATGTTCTCGCTCAAAGGGAAGTTAGACCACCCGAATAAAATCTACAAGCGAGCCACTAAATGCTCGAAACGTGTCCGTATCCAAGACGCAGGAGGCTGGGCCGGACTCCCGGACAATAAATTCGTAATCACCAATATCATGATCGCGTATAGAAGGTTTCACTCTCTATACTACCGCCGGTCATCGGTATATTGCACACCTTGCATAGGGGCGACAGACCCATTCATCAAAGGAGGCAAAGTCCGCGGTTGTTCTTGCGTCATGCCAGTTCCGGGGCCAAAATTAGAAAACATAGCGCCATGCGGCTGTCCGTTAGCCTGTGGCGTGGCCATCGGATGATGCTCGAAGATGGATTGCGGTCGAGGTTGCCCATTGGCTTGCTGCTGTTGCTGTTGGCTCATCTGAGCCCGCATCTCCTCGACTTCGCTTCGCAAGACCTCATTATCGCGGCGAACACTGCTCAGCATTTTTTCCAGCTGTCCGATATATTCAATTGCTGCCAAGATGTTAGCTGTCGATCAAGATAGCGTAGAAAGCATGAGCAACACAGGAGATATTTACCTCTTGTTAGAGTTTCCCATTTACTTGATTTATTGTTCTGGCTCTGTGGCAGACGCATTCGGAGGGCTTCGAAGCAATCCTTCATCTCGCTACGTCGCTTGCGCTCCGCCAATTTGTGCGTCACCCTCAACTCCGGGGTTCTACTGTAGGGAGTGCTACCGCCGTGAATATCGCCATCTCCAATCAGCCCACGAAGTTGCTTGTGCTGCATCGAGTGGTGGTGCACATTTTGAGGAAGCTCTACGAGGTTATTAGTATCGGAAATCTGATAGGTCGGGTTCTCTGGCCAAGAACATAGTTCGAACATACCATGCTGGCCACGAGGCAAACGGGCGTCGGAATAGAGACTGCTCGAAAAAGATTCCGCTGTGCTTCCTTTCCGGGAGAACTGTGCGTTCGGCTTGTCAGCCGTAGACGAAATCGAATTGGACCGCGCAACGTCCGGGTCTGGGAAGGCGTATGCCAGACCGGCTGTTGGAGCCTCCGCATTATAAATTTCCGAGCGAGGGTTCGACGAGATCGCAGGTGCAGTGCGGCCAGCCGCAAACCCACGATGTTCGCTATTCCGGGGACCCAAAGGGGATAGAGGTTGTTGTGCCCCTGAATAGCGAGGACCCCGGTACGTATTGTTCATATTTACATCCATTGAGATACCACGCTCCCTTTGTAACCCTGAGACGATCGACGTCTGCGATGCATTGGTGCTGTGGTACGGAGACGCCGGGTTGATGGCAAGAGAACTAATTCCCTGGTTCATCCGGCTGTCTATGCTGCTTCGTCGTGATTCCGCCGGCTCTGCAATGCTCCCTCGCTGAGATGGGGTATCATAGTTCTGATTCAGGGATGGGAGTGCCGAGGCCGGCTGGGACGAGCCAAAGTTCGGGGAGGGTTGCGCCCCCGCAGACGATGGCGTGTTGGTATTGGAATGGTCGTTAGGATAAGGAGACCGATCGGAAACCGTAGAGACTCGATTAGGGGAAGGTTGGGTGGAGGTAAGGAACGAAAGAGAGGGATAATTGCCGGTCCCATTTGTCGCCGTGGAGTAGGTAGAAGATCCTAGACACACGGGGTCAGCACCCATAAGACCGATCGAGATATCTGCGAAAGCCTTACTTGTACTCTGGGGCATAGACCAATTCCCTGAGTCGCGCTCAATTGTGTTTAAAGAGGCATTTCCGGGGGATTTCTCTGCCGGGGGATGGGCAGCGCTGGTCATGCTTGCTGTCAGGGTCGAAATCGAAGGGAGTGTCTGGGAAGAAGTGACTGTAGGGGTTTGCGGTCCCGTAGTAGCAGGCTCCCATGGCCGATGGGCGAGTGTGGTTTCCATGACCGATGATCAGAGGCGAAGCGAACGGAGGGGAGGAGGAAAGGGAAAGTTGTCGAACGAGGGACCTGGTGTCGGGGGGTATATGACAGATCACTTCGCGCGCACTATCTCATGTTCCACGAACCGGCAGGCAGGCACTTGTAGAATGAAGGCGACACTTCCAGTCTGATCTTCAGTAGGATAGAATCTCCGTTATCACAGTAAAAAAAAATCCTCACTATCGTGTAACTGGCACCTATTGCAGGTCTCAACTGTGTGATTTCTTGTCGCAGCAATGTCTGCTACGTAGGCCCAAGCTGATTCTCTTAACCTTTGATCTCTCGCAATATTTGTCAACAACTGGAAATTCAGCCAAGACCAAGTGCGACTGTATCTTTCTCTCCTGCTATCGGTACCGTTGAATAAATTGTTGATGCGACACGAAGATTATTTTTCGACCAGGTACCAGTGGAAAGTCAACCCGCAGTAAAGCCTTTCACCACGCGAAAAAGAAAGAAAAAAAATCTTTTCGGAACAGTGTGAATTTATGAGTCGAACTGCAGCCTACAGAATGGTAAAAGGGAGGGAGGGGAATCTGTTGATGAAGAGGAGGCGTGCAGACGGGTAGTTCTGAGCGGGCGTCGGGGAGGTGGAAATAACGTGGTAGGTATGGAAGGCCGAAACGAAATGTACTATCGAAACAGCCGGGTGGATATTGGAAAATCGAATTAGAAAAAAAAAAAAAAAGAGAAAAAATAAAAATCAATGGCAAAAGCTAAAAATTTTTTTCCTTAAATGACAAGCCATCTTCACGTCAGCATAAAATGCGTAAATTAGGTACAGGCAGTAGTCATCAGAGCCAATAATGCCAGGGCTTAGTTCGCAAGTAATAAATCTCACAGGAGCAGCTTACCTTAGACGAAGGCGCAAACGCTTGAAGGCGCAGCGGAACGTGGCACAAAATAAAACGGACGAACAATTGGGCAGGAAGAGAATGTTAGGGCAAAGGTCCCGACCGATGGCCAAAGGAACTTTAATAGGACCAACGGGAACAATGGCTTGCGGGGGGGAAGTAGTGTCGGGCCAGAAGAATGAGTGTTGGGAGAAGGAAAAGATGTGGAAGAGACGGGATGCAAACAGTACCTGACTCTAGTAACGGGGAAGAAGTCAGGCGATTTTTAGCTTGTGAAGTAAAAGATGGAGAAGAAAAAGAAGAGAGTTTTAGTTTTGTCTGAAGAAAGAAAAATGGAAAGTAAAAAATAGAAAAATAAAAAGAATGAAAAAAATTAAGAAAAAGAATTTGGAGGAGGGAAAATAAAATAGAAAAAATAAAATAATTTATAATAAAAAAAAATATTTTTAAAAAATTGAAAATTGAAAAAAGTAGGTAGGTAATAATAATCGTTAATGGTTAGGAATACGGAGGTGTAAGTGTAAGTGGAGGTACCTCGCACTTTCGACGGGTGGAACTCAAGAAGTTTGGAACTCGATCAAGTGGGAAAGACTAAGGCAGTCTAGTAGCGGAAGCTATCGATAATGTTCAGCCTAAAAAAGGTTGTGGGATCGATGAAGGGGTGAAAGAACATGTATCAAGCAGACAGGTAATAAAATTTTAACTGCGTCGGAGTTGATAGTTCCCGTTTCTAGACCCGTATCGATGAAAGCCAAGAAATTTGGGGGTAAGAAGGCGAACAAAGGAAAGACTTATAAGTGGAATACCCCGGTGTAAATCTGGTGAATATCATGGAAATCACTCATAAAAAGTGATCTTTATAGGAAAAGTAAAATAAAAGGTTAAAAGACAAGAAAAAGAAAATACCATTGATAAACAATTAATTTTCTAAGCTGGGGAGGATATTATAGATAGATAGATACTACTCCCTGGTTCCTGGGCTGTAACAATATAGGTAACTCGTTGGTGCCAAGGAATATGAAGACAACGCTTCCCAGAAAAATTAAAAATAATAATTGACATGGAATGAAATTTGGTCAAAAAAAAACCAATAATAATAATAATCAAAGTCAGCGACCTTAGATGCCTTACGACGAGGTTTATTAACGCAGATGGTTCATACCAATGCAAATTAGATTTACAGGAAATTTAAGGTCATAATCATGACTGTATGGAATTTTAACACATGGTGCAGTCCCGAGGTCACTTACACACCCCTCTCTCCTCCAATACTCCCTGCGAAACCAGACCTGTACAATGTCATCACATCTCATTGGTATTTTCTCGATTTTGCCAGCAAAAATAAAAATGCTAAATATTAATAATAAATGAATAAAACAATATTAAAAATCAAATAAAATAAACCGACATACGATAGAATAATCATCTGGTAAAAAAAGGGGGGGGTTATGAAGAATGTGTACGACTACAGATCACTCCTCTATAATGGTATGTTCAGCTCGCCAGCCTATTCTACACCGGATTGTAGGAATATGAGCTCTAAACCTATACGGAGTATTCAGTACATATGAACATTCTTAGGGTTCTGCAGGGGAGATTTTCTTGTAAGGAGCTGGCGAAGTGAAACCGAAACCATGGTATTGAAATGATCAACGGTTTGGTGTAACCTGAAGGGAAGGAAAACAATTCTGGAGGTTGAGCTGAACTTATATGCGCATTGCTACTGTTGCTCCCTTGGTTTTCAGTAAATAGGTACAGCATACATTGATACTGCTGTGTCATTTTCATATGATCACAGTGGCACTAAAGCTGACTGGTAATAGTCAGCAAAAAACGAGGCAAAAGCATAAGATGTTCAAGTATCCATTATACGGATACGAAGTACACAATACACAAAATTCATCAACTGTACGAGCCAAGCACTAGAAAAACCAGACAAATGCGCACTACTGCGGGCGAAATAAGGAACACAGGAGCCACCGCCACGAGGTCTATTCTCTGGGGAGAAAAAAACTCAACGGAAGGGTATGTGCCCTCTCGGAACTGCCCCATCCATGGTTCAGTATCCGGCCACATTTTTGGGAGAAGGTAGTTCACCTAAACAATCTTTATTCATGCTACTTTTAGATGCCAGGTACCAAACTTGAGGATACACTCGGCACTTTACCGATGGGATTGTGCAATGAAACGTCCTTGTCCTCTATGTGTAAATGTCCATATCTAGATTCATAGATTGTCGGAGTTCGGAGTGGTACCAAACATGCGTTGTATAGCAATGGTTTGCATCTGCAGAAATCAAGCAAAATCTGCTCTTCCATGTGTGCAACGTAACAGTATCCCTGGCGCTCACAGCCATTGTGTATTCTTTTTACGCTTATCACAGCAAACGTGCCCTGATATGGTAACACCTACCTTACTCATGTTACGCAACAAGGGACCTATTCCAACTAATGATAAGCTGCAGCTTTTCAACAGTTGTTATAGACTTTCTTACTTTTTTTTTCTTTTCTTTTTTTGGACAAAAAAATTGTGTTTGACAATTCCTCATATTCTCACGTGTTACGCTTACATTTTTCCTTATAGGAACTTGTGATCGCTCTTCAAGGTTGGCTCTGTGTTGATTTAGCCGAGATCTACCCTACTTAGGGAAATTATAAGGACTTCCTCTTGGCAGTTCTGTCGCCGATCATTCACCAAACAGAACATCCCAAGACGGCTAGATGAAAAGGTCTATCTCTAATTTTGCTTCCCTTTGCTTTTGGCTCCAACGACCCACTTCCTATCTACGTATCGACTTAGATACAAAAAAAGACTTCACAATTGGAGTGAAGCTAACCGATAAGAGGCTTAACTTAAACAGGGTAAGGTCTGTTTGTTCTTGAACTTCGGACTGACATCGGCCACGGGGACCCCACTTTTCAAGGTAGAAAGTCAAGGATCCATAACTAACTTAGTCCACTGTAAAAAGAAAAGGGAGAGAAAAAAAGTTTGTTTGCGTCTGCCTACTGGAACTTGGCCCCGGGGAGGAGGAGGGGGGGAGGAAGATGGAATAGACAGACAAGGAAAGAAAAAAAATAAAAAATAATCAAAATCAAAATCAAAAAAGAAAGAAAAAGACAAGGGGATAGTATAGTAAAAAAGAGAAAGAAGGAGGGGACAGAATCAAAAAACGGCTGAAAGGCAAAAGTTGGGAATCAAATTCATTGAAAACCCAGCGTAATTACCCCTTTTGTACTTAGTGTCCTTTAGTGGCATGCCGTAGCTTGGACCATCCGGGAAGTGGGGCCCAACATGGAATGGGCAGTCGATCCAGGTCCGGTCAGCGTATCAGAAGGCCTGGGGCTGTCATGGCAAATGCACCCTCCACGCCTGCAAAATGTCCCGTGGTCTGAAGAATTTCGGCACCTCTTACCATGGAGCTGGATTATGAAAGAACACGTTGTTTCAACATGGGTCAAACATTCCTGGACGAGGGGTAACAACGCGAGGGATGGTACTAGACTTGGCAACACCTTGGGCATAGGTAAGGTACCACTTTAAAATACTGATTGCCTTTTTCCTTTTTCTTCTTCCTTTTTTTTTTAATTTTTGCTTTTTTTAACCTTTTCTTTATTTTTGTAACTCTGGGACTTACATCATGGAATTGAGTCTCTGCGTCATTGGCATTTGAAACCTCACACATCTTTTTGTCTCCATGAACATTACGCATTGTTCGTGTGGGATATTCTATAGTAACTACGGAGTACTAATTTGATGACTTCCGTGGGTTAATGGCATTATTACAAGAGTCGATCTCCGTCCCCATGCCTCATCAGCTAATATACTAACATCGTAGTCCATACTGGATCTAGACTGCGGTAATGACGGGTTTACGGAGTAAAGTAGATTGGAGGTTAGCTCGGGCGCAGTCAGTTAAAAAAAAATAATAAATAAAATAAAATAAAATAGAAAAAATGGGTCCGGAAATTCCCCTCTGAAATCCGATCGCACAGTCATACTCCGTACTAAATATAATAATAAACGATAATAATCCAGGCTACCCCATATTACTCGATTTAGGGCAAATGACAGTATCCAATTGTCATGTGCTGACTGAGAGAAATCTGATAAACAAAAAAAAAAGAAAAGAAAAGAAAAGAAAATATTAATAAGACATGTACAAAAACAAATAAGAAACAACCCCATTCATAGTGCTCGGTTGCCACGATCTCGATACAGGCTGCTTTCACGTGGCCGCACTGAGCGATCGTCCTCAGGGGTCCCGCGGGCTGCGAACTGCCGTAATAGTCCTGTATTCCGTGGAACTACCTGTACTAGTGGTACTAACCAGAGCAGTGTCTGCGCCTTGCAGCAATTGAGGTTGATTGTGTCCGGTTACTGCTTTTTCACATCCATAGACTACTTACCTAGATAGTAAGTAGTAGTACTCTTGCTAGTGTTTGAATGTCAGGTCACTTTATTTTTGTGGAGCCACATTCGACATACAAACCATTTACCTACTCTGTAGAGGGTAGAGACTGGTTTCTATTACTATACCAACAGGTAAAATTATTGTACAGACTATATTACCGGAAATTCCTAGTCCAGCGGCAATCTTGACAGCACCGCACGCTCCAAACAGATGCATTAGCGACCGGGGCGCGACCGCGATTATACACTCGGCGGATTGTATAAGACAAATTATGAAAAGACCCCCGTAAGCACAAAAAAAATGGGTCCCAATCAATTGATGACATTTACTCCGTATTACGAGAAATACACTTCTCCTCCCTTGCACCCCATCCCAAAGTCCCGACCAGTGAAAGGCGGGGGAGAATGGAACTTGACTTCATTAGTCGGAAATACCGCCAGAGAATATGGTTTTATTTTGACTTTCAGCAACAAACACATGGCAACCACGGTGAAATGATCGCCGCTAAAATACTTGTCTTTCAAGGTTCTGGGCTATCTGCTGCTGTTGACTGGTCCAGCCACTAAGTCAGCCAAATAGGTGCGTGGTCATTAGTCTGTGATTGGCTGGCTTTTCCCATATTCTTAGGTCCTTCTTAAATAATCATAAAGAAGAAGAAAAAAAAAACGATGAAGTCAGACAATTCCACGTGCTGTCAACCATTAGAAGTAACTGATTTTGAACATGTTTCGGTTCTCGTTGTTGATCCATCTACAGAAACACCCTATACACCACTTTTATTATTGAACCAGAAAAAGGAAAGGGAAAAAATTTTAAAAAAAAAAAAAAAAAAAAAAAAAAAAAAAAAAAAAAAAAAAAAAAAAAAAAAAATAAAAAAAAAAAAAAAAAAAAAAAAAAAAAAAAGACTTGGAAAGCAAACACCTGCCCCATGCAGGGAGGCGCCAATAGTGATCAAGCCAGCAGGTGCATTCATCCAGTTGCTTCACCCCCGCTCTTGTGGAATGTGACCATGCATGCATACACATGTGGGCAATGTGCAGATACTACATGCCTGTATAACCACTGCACCACGCCATGGGCTATCCTCCAGTCTTCTCCATGCCCTTACCTGCCAAGTATTAGCGCTAAAGATACAGCAATTCCAGTGCTCTTATGTTTGGCTCACTGATGCTCCTGGATTGCAGAGGGGTTAGGTTTTGCCCGAATTTTGATCACAGAGGCAACCGTTGTGATGAACAATTTAGACCACAGAGGGTCGACTGGCACCATCCCTTTTTGTCCACATGGGACTTAATGCATCTATGTCAATAAGACTGACACTTCACCGACTTCTGTCCTGGCCACTGTTGGACAGGTGTGACTTAACAAAGGATCCCTTACTTATCTGGGATCCGTAGAGCTTGGGTTCCCGGACTTCCAACGGCCCAATTATGATACGATCTTAATACTAGAAAAACATAATGTCAGGCGAAGCAACGAGACAGGGTTCAGATATTATGTAAGATACTAGACTCAATGAGCAGCAGAACTTCGAACCCAACGGATTCAATGACTTGTTAGGGCAATATGACATTTTACGGTACCATCTGCATTATGTTAGTTCAGAACGGAGACTCCGAAGCAGACACGCGCCTTTTTCTGGTTGTTCCATAAACGATTCCCTTACCGGCAATTGACCCGAAATCTAATTTTTTTTTTTTTTTTTTCTTTTTTTTTTTCTTTCTCTTCTAGACTTTCATCGTGGATTCAGTATTTATTCAAAGTTTACCTTTCCGTAGTAAAGCCAACTTTTCGGTGCTAAAAACTGCAGATCTGACAGCAGTTGCCCTGTTAGTGCCCTTCCACTCATCAAATCAGGACCTACATCAAAAAAACGCCAGCGTTGTACAAGAGACAGTGAGTACGGAGTTTTTGCGCCATATTCTTTCGAGGATAGAAAGCACTAAAAGTGTAAGCTAGCTAGCTGCATCTTTTTCAAAATTAATTTCTTATTTTACTCTCTCTGTCTCTCTCTTCTCTGTGTGACACTGTATCTAAGAAATTCATTGGACACCTTGTCTCAAAAAAGTGACACCTGAACCTCCAGGATCATCAACCATGCCGAAGGGCCCGTGTGCCTCGTGCAACCCCTTATCATGCGCCCGCGTGCTCTCTTTCAACTCTTGTTTCTTTTTTAGTGTCGATTAGCCGTTGGATTTAGTCCTAGGCAAAATGGCGATAGATCGCCCGACGAGACAGATAAACGCATGCAATGACCCGCACGAGGCGTGCCTCAGATTCGGGTTGATTATTTTTTATTTTATTTTATTCTTTTTATTCTATTTATTTTTCTTCTTTCTCTTTTTGGTGGTTTTAAATTTCCTGACCACATGGTTTCCCATCGTGATCATAATACACTAGTCATTAATCAATATAATGTTGACTAACGGGAGGGGCTGTGGTAAGGGAAATCCATCAGACTGAGCTAAGACAAAAGTCAAGGTCCATCACATCGGCCTGGACTCATCCGCAGGGAACAACCAACCCACTGATTTAGACCGAACTGCCACGCCGCAGGTGATATCCAGTCTAGTACAGCGTACAGGTAGAAAAGAAAAAAAAAAAAAATTCAAAATCAAATTCGGCGTTGCAGATTTTCGGCGTTAGAAAAGAATGTGTGTGACAAGACAGGGGTGCACACACGAGTTAATTAATTTATTGATCCTCAAGGATTACACAACAATAACAAAAAGAAGCTATTACGTCCAGTCCAGGGGAAAACCCTGTCTAGTACAAATGTGCCTGGCACGCTTATTGGATTCTGGTGCATGCGTGTTTTTTAATATTTTAGAATTTTTTTTTTTTTTTGCCCTTTTTTCTCAACCTATCTATCTACTTTAATATATGATACCTGTTCAACGACCTGCCCGACTAGGTCTAGGTCCACTTTTAGGGCTTGCACATGGGGGGGAAGGAAAGAAGTTACTGTTAGACCGTGGGAAGTACTAGCAACAAGTTTGACGCCTATCTGCCGAGTCAGTTACCCGTGTATTAATTCTATCCAATTTAGTTACCTAGAAGACTGTTCGTGCAAGCTTAACCCAGCATACGATGCATATTCAATAGCATAAATCACAACATCAGCCGAACACATCCGATGTTTTTCCTATATCCATCGCGTGTTTTATGTATTCCTGCGCCGAGTGGCTTATACGAGAGATTACGGTGAACTTGTGCCGCCGGGCTCACTTAAGCAATCTCCGTAGATGCTTATGGGGTTGCTGACCGTTGATTAATTGTCCGGTGGGTGAGGTATAGTTGCACCGAGGCCGACGGGGTAATCCCGGGGTTAACGATGCGTGGACCGAGAAAGAAAAATGGGGAGGGAATAGAGAAAAAAAAAGGAACAAGAAAGTTGTTTGTTTGGTTGATGGATGTCCTTGCGGAGACAAAAAGGAAAGTTATGAGGTCGTGCCCGGGATCGAACCGGGATTGCCAGAATCAGAATCTGGAGTGATGACCATTACACTACACAACCTGTTGTATATCTTATCCAGAAAGGTCTAGTACTATAAGCCAAAATAAAACCTTAAGGTTAACCTCCAGATGCAGTGCGTCAAAGAGCATGTCGATTTTAACTAATCCGATAAACATGTAGTACTGATGTCAATGTTGGAACCAATACTCTCTTCTTCTGCTCATATGTTTGTCACTATAATCCCCTGTTTAGAGTTTCCTCTCTCCCGCGTGTCCTCGTTTTTACTCCCGTGGTCATACATATATATTTCCAGGCATATAGATGCACATCACACATGTCACACCCATCTCCCCCCCCAAAAAACAAACCTGTGAGAACAACTTGAATGCACCCAAGACCAATATCCACAAGTAACCCTATACTACAAGGACCACCAATAGAAGGATATCGAACTACCCACAAGGTCCTGGCAACTATCAATACCGACCCATCAATCCACATTGTTTGACCCTGTCTTATCCTGAAACAGGGTCCAACGACACAAACCCGCAGAAGTAAAGTGAGCTATAGTGCCAAGAATGCCTGCGACATTATCTGTGTGAGATGTATCCGTGGCCTGATATCATTTCAACCTTATACTCTGTACTGTCTCAATGACTTGATCTGCGTAGATCGATCGAGTGTCTCGATCTCCAATAACCCGGAGAGTATATATTATTAAGTACAGGGTATATGAAGGGGGATGGATTCTAAAGTTTGTTTCCAGCTGTGTACCGATGAGGACGGGACGGGTTGATGTCCATATAGTATGATAGTAGTGCAGACAGAGCCTAGCCATACAACTAGGACCGGCATTGAGTGATGGATGTGTTACTCGTTGTTACACTATGAATCCTCACGTTCTGCTCATGGTGTACAGCGTGTAGGGTGGGAGGGACATTCGGGGTTGATTCCTCCGGGCAGGCTGATGATGCGATTGTGGAGGAGGGACACAAGATGGGACCAACCTATTGGATTTAGTTCAGCTCACTCGCCACTTTCCGATCATCACCCGAGCAAGTCAATGATGAACTAGCATCACGAGCACCTGATATAGTATTCTGTGTTCAATGCTGACCTGTTGACCAGTCAGTGTCCTATGGGGTATAGCTGCGTACGGGCTGGAAGTTACATAAGGATGTGTGTACATATGTCCGTCTCTGTACCCGGAAGTACACGGTGTGAAGTATTGATGGTTTCTTATTTGCATCTACATATATTCGTCTACTGCTAGATTATACAGGCTTCAAGTTAAATAGATATACAACACCACACCCACATAGCGTGATACAGAGGCGATATTCTAGTACCCCAGAGCTAGAACCTCTAACTACAAAATGTAAGCATTCACTGTACTCAAATCTGATTACCAACCATTCAAAACACTGAACTTCCCATGCCCTAACATACCCTAACATGGAGCACATCTTGAAATCTAACAGGTTTCAATATATAGAATACATAGGTATTATATGGCAATAAAACGCCAAACCCTCAACAGCGGTTGTGTAGTGTAATGGTCATCACTCCAGATTCTGATTCTGGCAATCCCGGTTCGATCCCGGGCACGACCTCATGACATTCCTTTTTTGCGCCTGTTAGTTTGAACTAGCTACGTCATAGGCCCTCGCTTGATTTATCTTGTGGTTTGTTTTTTGTTTTGCTTTCGGGGTTGCCTTATATACCAGGTTGTGGTGTTGCCGAGATCAACATGTAATGTATGTACCGTCGGAAATTAGATATCAGTAGATCGGTGCTCTCTAGTCCGGCCATGACCTGTTGTACTTGATATGTACAATGTTTGTTTCCGACCTAACGAACGTCATGGTGTTCATTAAATGCGCAATAATTGAGTAATAGACCACTGTGCATACCAAACGGGAATGTGCCATTTGTATCCAGCATTGAAATGGAGTATATGGCCATCGGACTTCATCCCATTCAAGGGCCCAATAGCCAACATCGGTGGCTGAAATAGTAAGTAACTAGCAACTGCACAAAGACCACTACTGACATTTAATCCATGACTCATGCCGTGGTTCCTTTAGTAAGACACTGGAGGTTGATTCAATGCCACTCGTGCATACAACTGTACCAGCTAGCCCTAACCAGTGCATGAACCATTGAGAGTATATGTACCACGGCATATTTACTGTAAGGGACTGCTTAGTTTCTCCTTTTCGATACTGACAGATTACCTACCCCATTCCTCCGGATCGCGGACCACCGCTTTGGATGCATATGTATGTGATATGAATTCATGGGACAGGCTTCAAAAATGATTGAATTTTGAGATTGCGTAGGGTTATAATGCAAAACAATTGAAATCTAATATATACAACAGGTTGTGTAGTGTAATGGTCATCACTCCAGATTCTGATTCTGGCAATCCCGGTTCGATCCCGGGCACGACCTCACCTTTCTTTTTTCATTTTAATTTTGCTGGCTTTAATAACTTACTTGCGGCTCATTCTTTTCCATTTGATAGTCCGGGTTTGTATGTAGCATTGGTTTGATCTGTGTTTTGCGGAGATCGAATACCCGGTTGATTGATTCGACGATCTAAGTATGACCCGTCAGACACCTTTCAATAACCTACAGCAAGTACCAGTATATGGCCAATACACCGCAGATCCAATGTACTTTTCGATCAACAAGATGGTGAGTAAGGCTCTCCTTGCGCGGGTATGGAGACGAACAGGACGCATGAAACATGTCTTAGTGGTCTCGTCCATCTATTCGGGCTGTAGGTAGTCAAGACATTGGACGATTGGGTACAAGGTGAAGTATACCGCTATTGCAGGTTTTGAATGTATTGTCTTGGCTCGATATTCCTCCGAAGAGTTCTGGTCCCCGGTAGGGTTGATCCCCGATAGGTTTCTAGTCCGTATAGATTAGATGGTAGGTGATTTCATTGTGATACGTCCGGGTCATGATATGATATTGGTGGGATTACATCATTGGGGATCTGGATGAAATGATCATGTCAGAGGACTTTGCCATAGTCGAAACCATGCCGTAGTACTTTAATAGTTGGCTCCATAGGTGACTCTGTCGATGCATGTATAGCTAGACTAGCTGACTCTAGACTAGTACAAACCCTAACCAACAAATACAATGAGAGCAAACAAGGTGGAAAGGATACTAAAAAGAAAAAAGAACACGACTCGGCAGTCAAGTATTAAGAAAAAAGAAGGTGAGGTCGTGCCCGGGATCGAACCGGGATTGCCAGAATCAGAATCTGGAGTGATGACCATTACACTACACAACCTGTTGTATATACTGATACCAAAATAACACGTTACACAAGGCAGAATACCCTTACATAGCACGTTTCCAGACCACATGCTTCAACAATATCTCTATTCAAATACAGGACCACGAGTGGTGTAACCCTGGTACAGTTTAATGTTTCAATAACTGAACTTAGTTTTAGTTGGTTACATTTTATAACATACTCTTTGTTTATTTTACCGAGATTTAGCTCATTTCATTTCTTTTTTCTTTTTTTTTTTTATTCATTTATTTATTTTTTACCACTTTGTACTTAGACTTTGCCACAGCGGAGTACTCCGTACTTTGCAGTGCCGGTTAACGGGCACCTAGGCTAACAGATTTACCTTTCAGGGCACAGGCGTGGGGTATGTGGGGTGTATGTTTCAAGTGTAAGTTTCCTCTTTCATTAACCTAATAACCTTTTGTAAGATTTGCTTGTCTTGCCCTTTGCAAATTGTGTTGGCTAGGTCCGGTGCATTATCTAAAGTGAGTATAGTCCAGACATTGTGGCGGAGTGCATGGGTTAGGTAGAACTATAACCGCGCCACTTTGTATACGGTTGCCTTGTCTTTGTTGACCACAGAGCTGGACGAGACAAGCGATAGGCAGCAATCGAGAAGGGGTGGTCTATTATTGTGAGTTGGCTGTAAATCGGGGCATTACATTTATTTACTAGAATTTATCATGTCTACCTGCTAAGGCATTTTCTGGTCGGCTTTCACCGTTGTATTCCATGTCTATCTGGCCAGTAGTATCTTATCGGTCTCTGGTCGTAGTACTGCTGTATATCATATTTGATGAATTTGGTGTCACTGTCGCAGAACAATACTTATACGATGACGGCAGTAGTACAGAAGAGAATATCATTATCTTATCTAGATTTACAATAGCAGTACTACTTTCATTCTTTGTATCTTCGGCTGTAGATCTGTAGCTTCTGATTCATATTCTGTCTAGTCAGAGTAACCTGTCCGCATCAAAACCAGTGCTATGAAGTTGTATGTACCTTGTAGTACAGTCCGCGTTAACTGCTTGATCGATCCCGACATACGTCGAAGAGATATAAAGGATCCCGTGATTAGGGTTCTTGTTTTGCCGGCGTGGTATTCTACTAGATTTTTATACGGATAAAACAGCATCTAGTTGGTCTTAGACTCCAATTAGACAGTTAATCAAAGGAGAGATAGTATCGTGCATTGCAGAGTCCACTAAGCCCAGCAATAGCAATTAGATATATCCAGTATGCCAAATCACCGATTGTAAGGTTTATTTAACATCGATTGAGTAGTAAGACCATATATTCCTTTGCCATGACAGTGCACAGTAGACAATCCTGCTTAGACTTGATTATTAGTAGCATTTAATCTCCTTTATCTATTTATTTCCAGACATACAAAGATTGAAAGGTGACCCGATGGTTCTACTTATCATCGGTTAAAAATTTATATCTAACCATTACCAATTGTATGTAATTCTAGTACTTGCGAGAATGTTCTTTGATATTTTAATTAAGAGAGTCCATCGCAACAATTGACCATATATATATACATATTTTTCCCTTAAAAAAGAAAAAATGGATCATTAGCTTATATTGAATACTAAAAAAAAAAAAAGCGTGTTCACCGATAAGTCACTTGTCATATAAATGCAAAGGGTCAAAGAGCGGAAAGAAAGACCGACGTCATTAGCCTTAGTCCGTCTCCAAACAATCGACAACTCCAACCCCATCACTTAAACCATCAATCAACCACACCACGCGATCACCATCCACATTGAAAACCCTTAAACAACACAAGAGACAATTTAATCATTTCTATTTCAAAAATCTAGACGAAAACCATGCAGCCATCACAAGACAACCCAGGCAATGCAAATGATCGACCGGGGACTCCACCGCGCCCGCCTTATTCCCCAGTGACTCCGGTGTTCGCTCATCTAGCCCCAGTCCAGAACATCGGCGCGCCATCACATCCCATCGTACCGCCGTCGCCCGGTAATGCGATACTAGAAGAAGGTGCGCCTGTGTCCCCGACGACGAGGGCGGTGTTTGCGCCGGAACCGACTCTCGTGCCGATCTCGGAAAGCGAGAATCCCGACGCCATCGCGCTGCGATCGACCATCTCCATCTTGCAGCTTCAGAAACAGCAGAGTCTGCGCGATATCCGCACGCTGGAGAGGTTGAAGAAGGCGGCGGCGGCGGATCCGGAGGGGTTTGCGCGCGAGCTGGCGGCGGGGAATCTGACGGCTAGGGATCCTGGGGGTTTGGTGAATTTTACGCATGACGAGGATACGGAGGGGCGGGGTGGTCGGACGACGCTGCCGACTCCGCAGAATGTGGTGCGCATGCCGCCTATTAACTGGAGTAAGTATCAGGTTGTGGGGGAGCCGTTGGACCGGATGCATGAGGATCAGCGTCGACGGCCGTCTCTGGGTGAGCCTAGACGGGAGGAGTCTACACAGCGGGCGCAAGAGCATATCCTTGCGTCGCCGTACCGTCCCCTAGTAGATAAACTGGAGAGTCCGGACAAAGTAAGAGGGGTTAAGAACAAGAAAACTTGAAAAGCTATGAGAGAGACATAAGATTCTGTTTGATGGAAACTAGCACTATGATTACAACAACACAGAACATACAGGACTCTCGCGAGCCGTGATTAAAGGTAGCAACCATCCATCATGTTTCGTTACCACGAAAACCCTCCTCCAAAGCAGAGAAACCGATGTTTACCCGCCAGCTCTATACATAGCACCTGGCAATGTCAAGCCACAGGGAGACACCGCCATCTCGACTTGAAAGGAAAGGTACCAACCCGGTCTTAGCGCATCGCAAACCAGTTGCCGACGCCAGAGACAAGGTAGGCGTGGCATGAGCCGCCTACTTGTTCGATTCCTTGAATTCAGCAAGTGCTTTTTTGGTGTCCTCGATAGTTGCCTTCAAACGTTCATTCGCTTGGTCCAAGGAATTAAATGCCACCTGTGCCATATGTGCCACGAGGATATGCGGTTCATCTGAAGCTTCTATGGGAGACCCCATTGTCTTCAAGGCTTTTTCTACCGCCTTTCTTCCCGGGCGAGGGAGCTCCTCAAGAAAAGCCGCGACATCATCTAGCGGTGCACCAGAACTGCTGGCCGCTGCAGCTGCCATTTCGCTATATCCAGCAGCACATATAGTGTTGAGTTCCTCTTCATATTGGAGCACTTGAATAGCTTTTTTGACAGTTTCTTTAGCGCTTGCGAGTTGCTGGGGGGTTGGCTTTTCAGTGAGTTCTGAATACCACTTTATAGCTTTGAACAAAGAAGCCTCAGTGATGGGCTCGGGTTTAGCGGCAGTTCTCTTATCCCGACTCAGGAATTCCTGGAATGAATTAGCGAGAGGATTTCTAAGATCACAAAGGTGCACTATTGACAAGCATCTTACCTTAGCGTATGCTTCATGCACTCCCCTAGCCATCTCGACCAGTCCTTGGTAGCGTATACGGGTTTTTGCGATTTCGTCGAGATATTCACCGGCCTCCTGTAGCTTAGGGTGCCTTGTCTTCCCTTGGGGGTTCCCACTGGCCTTCCCGTCGTCCCTCTGTTTACCCTTACCGGAGCTCCCCGGGGAGTCGGGGGGTGAGGTAGAGGCCTTCGAGCTTGCGGGTGTTCCGCCCTTTTTAGGGCCGGAAGGCTGACTGAGA
Organism: Aspergillus avenaceus; assembly: GCA_009193465.1. Lineage (NCBI taxonomy): Eukaryota > Fungi > Ascomycota > Eurotiomycetes > Eurotiales > Aspergillaceae > Aspergillus > Aspergillus avenaceus. Next base: position 6,873 of record ML742098.1, on the reverse strand, counting down.
GAGGTTAGCGAAACGATCACTACTCCAGCAATGATCAAAAGCAAAGCCAGAAGCATCTTGCAGGGGTTTAGGGGGGTTCATGCAAGAAGCGAATACCAGGGAAAGAGCGCGACGCATCAAAAAACAGCTAGGGAAGGATTGATGCAAGGTAGAGAAAGAAGAAAAACAAGAAAGAAGAAGGAAGAAGAAGGAAATAAAGAAACCCAGAACACAATGAAACAAGCACGTATATAAAGAACAAACAATTGAAACCAACAAACCAAAATAGAAGACATGTATAAATAATCAGTAGCATACCCAGGCTTCTTAGGCGGCATAACGAACAAGTCAGATTCCAGTAGATGTAAACACGATATCCAAAATTGCAACACGAAACTGTACTCCACAAAACAAGGACACCAGGAGAGAATCCAACATACCTTTATAGACCTTGAGTAGGAGAGCGAGGCCAGCGAGAAGATGTATATTGTTGATTGTTTCTGTCGGGGAGTGTGAATAGAAAAGCACAAGTTCCGTATTAAAGTCTGTATAAACATGACCACCCAACATAAATTATTCACTTGACCTCTGTGGCTAACCCGTAACCCTAACTTGATCTTGCAGAACCACTGCATGTATTCATTAGATGCTCGGTATAGAGGTGATATCGCGTACAATGTGGTATCAACCTCAGCGGGGGCTCGGGATATTTCTCTACGAGTGTCTATTTATTGAATTTTAGGAGCTCAGGAACGGTCACAGTGTCAATTAGGGGGGAGATATCCGAGGTGCGGGTGAGAGTAGATGGGTGTTATTGCTGTCTTGTGCTGGGCCTTTGTTAGTGGATTCGCATACTGAGGGTTGAACGTAGGGTTGTGGGATCTTGCATGTTCATATCGCAATGTGAAAGAGATTACCCAGAACAGACTGTTCAGTTGTAGTTGGAGAAGATTCTAGAGGTAGTACACAACACCAAGTAAATGTAAAACCACTGTATCATGGGAACAATATTCTAACTCCATACACAAAAGCATGTACCATGAAACCTAACCCATCTCATATCTAAACATCTAATGAAAACCTAAGAAAAAAAGCGATTCCCCGGCCTCGGCAAACCAAGATGCTCTCTCAGCGTCGAGCCCTGATACTCCTTCCTGAACACCCCCCTTTCCTGCAACACCGGGACCAACCGCTGCACAACATCATCCAGACCCTGCGGCAGGAAGGGAAAAACAACAGTGAACCCATCGGCGGCCTCCTCCCTCAGCCAGACGCTCATCTCATCAGCCACGGTGTCAGGCGTACCCACAAACGCCAGCCCAGAATAGCCGCCATACCGCAGCGCAAGCTGGCGAACGGTCAGATTCTCGGCCTCCGCAAGCCTCAGCACACTCTCCCGACTCGTCTTGCTCGCGTTCGTCTCCGGAATATCCACCGGCAGGGGCGCATCGGGCTCAAAGCCCGCAGCGTCCGTCCCAAGCGCAACAGACAACGACGCAATAGCACTATCATAATGAACCAGACGATCCAACTCCAACCTCTTAGCTCTGGCCTCCTCGACCGAGTCCCCGATAACAACCAACGCCGCAGGCAGAATCCTAAGATGATCCCTCTCCCTACCAACAGCGACCGCCCTCCCCTTGATATCAGCATACAAAGCCCTCGCGGCGTCCAAATCACGCGGCGAGCAAAACACCGCCTCAGCAGTCTCCCCAGCCAACTGCCGCCCAGGCTCCGACTGTCCAGCCTGCACGATAACAGGCCAACCCTGCACAGGACGGGCGATATTCAACGGCCCCCTAACCTTCAGCTCTTCACCTCTATGGTCGAGCACATGCATTTTCCCCGGATCAAAGTAAACCCCGCTCTCCTGGTCCCGTAGAAAGGCGTCGTCGGCAAAACTGTCCCATAACCCCGTCACGACATCGTAGAACTCCCTAGCCCGCTTGTACCGATCGCTGTGCTGTACATGCTCATCTAACCCGAAGTTCTTGGCTGACTCTGGATTCCCCGTCGTCACTATATTCCACGCTGCGCGCCCGTTGCTCAGATGGTCCAGGGACGCGAAGCGCCGCGCGATATGGTACGGCTCGTCGTAGGTTGTCGATGCCGTGGCTGCTAGTCCGATTTTCTCCGTGACGACGGATAGAGCTGAGAGGAGCGTGAAGGGCTCAAAGGATGTGACGGTGTGGCTGCGCTTGAGGGCTTCGACTGGCATGTTCAGCACGGCTAGGTGGTCGGCCATGAAGAAGGCGTCGAATTTGGCTGCCTCGAGCTTCTGAATGAAGGATTTTAGGTGCGAGAGGTTGAAGTTTGCGTCGGGGTAGGAGCCTGGGTATCGCCATGCGCCGGTGTGTAGGCTCACTGGGCGCATGAATGCGGTTAGATGGAGTTGTTTCTGCTCTGGCATTTTGTCTTGCTATTTTACTGGGTTGAATGGTGGGATTATTTGGTTACTTGAAAGAGGGGTTATATAGATTATTTGTGATTACAAATGTACGAATGATGAAGCTGGTGTCGCAATCACGACATCGATAGCCTATCGTGTGGAGAGTTGTTACAAATCTAGCGGGGAATGCTGTGGAATAACCATTTAACTGCTACAGAGTGATAGAGATATTTGTTATAGAAGATCGATAAATTTGAGCTTTACCTGGACTGGGAACGAGAGAAACTGTGTGTTTGTATGAGTGCAGACATTCAGTCCGATAGCAGCTTAGACGCGACCTGAAGAGGTCAATTGTACAAATAATAATGCCTAATCCTCATAGACAAATTGAAACATAAGCCGTGGCCAGTTTACCAAAGCTACGGACAGAAGCGAAGGTTCGAATGAGTGCGAAAACCCGTTCAAATGTCATCTTCAGACTCATCAGCGACCAAACTCACCCCTCATAACCGAGTGACTTACAAATCACATCTGAAAAATAGGTAGGAGTTGCCAACCCCGAAGAGTCCGTAGTGGGCACAGAACCTATCAGGCTTGGAGTCGGAGGATCATCAGAGTACATTTCGTCAGAGGGTCTTTCTTCGACACCATTTGGACCAGCTCCCCTAAACGGAGTAGTAGAGGCCCGACTCAAGTTCCCATTAGAAGCATGGCCATTAGGGAGGCGCTCGCGAATACGATGTTGAGGAATTGTCTCATAGCCATATTTAAGCTTGCAAGCCAGACGATCCGAGTTCCTGCCGGTATCGACAAAGTCTTCCGTGAGTCTGATGACTTCGTCGATGAATTCTATAGAGTGAATTATTTCATCTGCGTGAAGCTTGAGAGGTTATCAGTTTGTGCGTACGAACGAAAGGCTCAAGGGTGAAGAACCACCTTGAACTGGATTTTGGAGCTAGTATTGTCTCGTTCTATTACTCTGCTTATTTCTACTGTGAGTCCTATGGTTGTTAAGGCTAGGCCTTCGTTGTTGCCGCAGAAGTCTCTGAACTCCGAAACATTCTTCCTGAGTATATCGCTGAACCGGAATTTCCATCGATGTGTCGTCAAGTCGGCCTGGCGTGGTCAGTATTTCTCTTTTTAGTCAAAATCCACTTACTCGCGATATCGTCCAATAATTGCGCACTCCGCTTGGCATGATGGGTAGTTCTAGATGATACTGTTATGGATGTAATAGTAAACGTATATGTTAATCAGTGTATGGAGAATGTGTGGATTGAAGTTGGAAACAGAATTCGGAGAGCGTTCATGCTTGATGCCGCGGCTGATGACTCGCTGCCGATGGGCGTACCTGCCTGTAACGACACAATGTTTATTTCTCATGATACCACCGAGTAAAAATATTCCATGCAAAGTAGGGCCTTCCTGCCTAACTGCTGATTTGCAAACTCTAAAGCAATGAGAAGGCTGGCGTGAGCTCAACAGCAGGTTATCTGTGCAATGTGATATACAATCATCGACTCATCCAGTTTCTTGTTATACATCCAAAATAAGCGCCAACCAAGTAACTCCTCGAAACGACAGCCCGTCATTCATGCGCTTTTGACCCCTTTGGGTTGGTGACCATGGGTATAAATACAGATGTTAAGAGGGGGGATATAGAACCACGGCATTTCCGTCTTCGTTGCTTCTTCTGTCGGTCACCGTACCGCAATCAGTTCATACTCAGAGTTCGAGTGGGTGCGGGTGTTCATTTCTCGCCCAGGAGCTCCTTCCGCATCTCCTCCCGTTGTGTCTTTGCTTCGTCCTTCGCTTGACTACGCTGTGTCTCTGCCTGTATCCGTTTCTGTTCTTGCATTTCCTGAGCCGCGAACCAGACTTCAACATTATTAGCCCGTGTTTCCTTCACACCAAGATAATTGTCACGGGCAGAACATACTCGACTTATCGGATTTCGACCATTGTTTCAGCCGAGTGACATACTCGTCAAACTCCTGCGCGCGACGATCGCCCTCCTCCAGACTCCGCTTCTGCAGTTCGGGATTATAACGCTTGAACAGTTCTTCATCGGTTGGACGGATGGATTGGACGAAAGCCGGGCCGCCGACACAGATGGCTGTACCGCTGTGATCTCATTTAGACCCTAATTGACGATGGAAATCGGACGGAAGTCACCTACACGACGAACATCTTAATCCATGTTCCGGCCCGAGACATGATGGTGGTGTTGAGTTAAATCTCGGGATAAGTATGCCGAAACAATGATGTCAGGGAATCAAGAGGGTGAACTTGACGACAATTCTCAGAAGAATTGGGGGGATTAATCCGTGGCGCATCATTGGTTGCTGTGTATCACTGGACCGTCGGCAGTTGAGGCTCCGACAACCCGATCTGTGGCTGAGGCTTGGGGCTTGTCTCAGTTTTCCCTTGGATGTGGCGCAGTTAACGGCCGTTTTATCCGTTTGAAATTCCTCGGTTTAACTACTTGACAGGGTAAGAAAGATATGCTCCACTTCTTTTTTCTTTTCTTTTCTATTTTCTATGACAGTAGGTCAACATTACTACGGATCTTAGTTTCTGGAGTCAATTTGGAATTTCTATTTTGTTTATTCTCCGAACCGATGAGTTATTGTTTACGTATGTACATGTATGTATAGTCTTTGAATTATATACAGCTTTTTAAGCGAGGTATACGAGAGATAACCTCCCGGCCATTGGAAATTGTCGATCATTGCTTTTACAATCTTCGAAGGTCAGTCGGACTAGAAATTGTTTGACGAAGGGTAGATCTGAGAAAATCATTATTAGCCAATTTGCATCTGCCCCGAATCATCGCACGGTGATTGGACCCGACGACAATTCGATCAGCAAGGGGTCATGGATTCACGGGCTATATTGCATTTCATGTGAGTCAATAGTAAGGAGTGCAAACAATCTCTGTACATCCGCTACTGTAAGAGAATGTAGGATAATCCAGCGCCCAAAAAAGGATAAATAATTAAAGAGATAAAAAATAAAAATATGAAATGATTAAGCGCCGAAGATCCCCTGCATTTCAAACGGACATAATACCAGTTGAAGTATATCATCGTACTCGTAATCTCCCTAGAAATTGCAAGTGCATAAAAAAAAAAAAATACCATTCGAAACAGTAATGGGCGCTAGAATGCCCACCGTCACCAACGGTCAATTTAGAGTGTATTACTTAGTCGACGGAGCAGGCAAGAGAAAAAGTGACATGGTCGCATATCAACCAACCATGACTGATACTATTCTATTATTAGCAAGACAAGGTTAATCGGACGTCATTTAATGATTGAACCGCTGTCCATGGGTTTGATTCATGTCCCTTGCAGAAGGTATGATTGGGTAGTAAGTACACAGTACAGTAAGAAAATGAGAAAAAAAAAAAAAAAAAACAGTAGTTGAATTGATTGTTTTGCCAAGACAAACCACTTTGGGCTCACTTACTGAAAGAGGAAGTTTGTGCTTGTTTTAATTGGCAATTGGAGTAGGACAAACTGTTTGGACTCCACTTTTAGAAATGAAAATAGTCACTATCTTAACAATCATAATAAAATAGAAAAATAGAAAAATAGAAAAAAGGAAAAAAAGGAAAAAAAGACACAAAAAAGAGAATAATGTGATTGATCGGTACAGTGTATTTAATGGTCTTGTTAATCCTACAGAGTAAATTATTATTGTTGGATTGTTTTTTCTATACGGGTACCTACATCATGTTCGGATTGAATTATTCATGGGATCCACTTCCCCACTGGAAATGGAACAGAAGTACAATTTTTTTTTACACACTAAGGGTTGTTAGTGTCTGTCAGGCACACGGCGAAAACCCCTTCTGCAAACCGGGTGGGACAATGATATCAAACATCAGAGAATTATTGCGGGACAGGAAGTGGGTCAGAGAAGAACGCTGTGTCAGTGAACAAGTCACTGCATTATTGAATTATTTTGTTTATTCTTTTTTTTTTTTTTTTTTTTTTTTTTTTTTTTTTTTTTTTTATTTTTTTTTTTTTTTTTTTTTTTTTTGTATAATTAAATAAGGTCGCATAAATGCGAGGAGATGGATTTAATATTGCACTTCCAAGAATTAAATTATTCTATTTTTCTAGAAAATAGGATTAAAATAGGGTTAAAATAAGACAAAATAAATAAAACAGATAAAATAAAACCATGTAATAGGGATATTCTGATAATATCATGTTTGGTCCCTGAGATGAAAGATGAAAAGGAAGAAAAAGAAAAGGAAAATTACTGACTAGTAACGGAAGTATAATACCCTATAATACCCTATGATAATAATACAACCAAAAACCATCCCCATTTTATTATCTCTAAAATCTCATTCCCCTCATCACTCTTTCTCTCCATTTTCTCTCTGACCTCCGACTCGGCTTGACTTCTCCCTTTCGGTCATTTCCGTTCTTTATTTACTTAATAGAATATTATAGATATTTTTTTTTTTTTTTTTTTTTTTTTTTTTTTTT